>WSYH01011443.1:0-20831 GCA_036426205.1 Ascaphus truei | reverse complement strand
CCTATACTGTGTTTGTATACACCCCTATACTGTGTTTGTATACACCCTATACTGTGTTTGTATACACCCCTATACTGTGTTTGTATACACCCCTATACTGTGTTTGTTCCTTTTTTTCAGGATTTAGTAAACTAAAGTTAAGGTTTTAGAAGAACGTTTATTTAAAGTTCTTACAAAGTTTGTGCTCAAGAAGTAAGGTTCAATCATATGCTGTTATTTTCTCTATGTATTGTGTATTGTAGAACAAATTATATCTATTTATTAATTACATATGTGAAATACCTTTCCCCTCCCCCCTTACGGGAGATGTGCATGCTACGTGTGTATCTGGTGCTGGTTAGCTCACCTGGTGTAGGCCAGGAAGCCTGAGTCCCCGCGGATGTTAGCGGGAGCAGCAACGAGACAGGCTGGTAGGACTTCGGTGCAGTGCCTTCATCCTGTAGGGAGCTGCCGGAGGCAGAGAGTAGTCAGTACAGGAACCCCTTACTCTCAGTAACCACACAGAGACCAGGAATGGTTCCCCTTTTATTTGGCAGGCCAGGCCCGATTCCTTGTCTTGCAAGACAGGTACTGTGTACACCCGACAGCCATGGAACATCTTCCCTCGCATCTTGAATACGGTTACATCCATGACTAGCCCCCCCCCCCCCCAAGGGCTTGAGGCCCTTGAGACTAGTCGCCCCCTCCTTACCCCCTTATGGGAGCATGATACATCCTTGAATCGACAACAGCTACATTTGGGTAAGGAGCATCTTATATACCTAGGTAGGGGTTAATAATCATGCCCCAAACTGGGTAGGTTTTAGAGGAGGAACCAGTGTCACACCACACTACGTGTGACCCATTACCACCCCCCACCCAGGCATGTCGCTTCCAACTGCCATCCAGCCTGCACCTGGTTATGACACCAAATTATAAAGTGTGCCAACGGACTCACATCCTGGCCCATGTGAAAGGGATTTAACCCCAGCACTGCCTGCACTTACCAGGACTTACATGCTAGGGCCAGGGAACACATGGCCCGGGGCACTATGCTAAATATGAAAAAAAGGGTTCAATGATCGTCACAGCAGGCTGGTAAGACCTTGCCAGCAGGGTCATGTGATTATGTCGGTGCTCCTTCAAATGGGCTATTGGAGGAGACAGCTTAGGAACATGGTCGTAAAGTGGTCCTGTGAGTGCCGACCTCATGGTAGACTCATGAGTGGTTGATGGAGATAACCTTAGAAATACACCTTCCTGGTCAAAAAAGGTTGTTGAGGTACTAATACTGCAGGCAAGTTAAGATTTTGGTAATCTGTGTTATATATATGTGTATATATGTGTATATATGTATATTTAGTCGCCCTATATCTGGTGCAGCGGTCGCCCTCTTCTCCTCCTTTCCTTGATCTTTACATCATATTTGATGGTATATAAAAGTGCAATTATTTTGGCACTAATCTTCCCTCTAGGACATTTTATTGTCTATTTTATTGTCTATATTATACATCATGGTGGAATGATACATCATGGTGGAATGATATTTGTACCCTCTGAACTTTTGGGTCTCTGGTTATATTTACCATTGAGTTCATGTTTTATTAAAATTATATGTATTGAATTCCTGGATAATATTATGTATTAGTTCTAGGTATTCGAAGTGCATTTAGCATTTGGTCCATATATGTCCCTTTCAGGAACTTCTATTATTGGTACTTAATTTATAGGTTAATTTATTTATAAATTAATTTATAAATTGATTATATGAGATTATTAATTGGTATTGTATATGTGATTTTTATATTTTGTGCATTATATGTGTTTTCATTTTTATTTTTAATTATGGGATTTTGTTTGTCCGTTATGTATGTTTATTTTATTTTACATTTTTTCATTTTTTCTTTCATCTCTTACTTTAATATATTATATTGTGTTTCTTTGATTAGAATGACATGATTAATTTCTTTATATATATATATATATATATATATATATATATTGTTGTTTTATTATTATTTTTATTAGTATAAACTTATATACATTTTCTTGTAACAAGCATTAACTAGTATTCTCTTTATATATTAGATATGCATATATCTCGAGTCATACTATTTTCCACCAGCATATACATGGGTTAATATTCTATCTGACCATGCAACATACCTGTCATCTATTAACTCATTAGTTCTATTTCTGTGATTGGCTATTCTGACTATATATACCGAGTGAACCATATACCTCATATATAACCCATGACGAAGTCTGTAAAGACGAAACGCGTAGGGTGTTTTATTTGGAGTATATATATTTTAATACTGCTAAATTTTTCACTCTGAGAGAACGGAGAGATTCATCTGTATTGTTGGGACTCTTTAATACACGGCATCTGTACTGTTGGGACTCTTTGGTTCACGACGTCTGACTGCATTGTCAGAGGATTCGCTTGCACCCTGTGAGAATAAAGCTTTTTCTATATTCACACATCAGCCTTCATTGATTCATTGCGGCTGTGCGGCGATCATACCCCCCTTGGGAGGATTTCTGCAGCGCTATTCTGGAAGCCAGAGGGTCACGTGTAGGATGACTTAGCTCAGATAGTGTCAACTCGCCCTCTTTTCCAAGCATGACAAGGTATGTTTCTTTTTTTACTTTATTTTGGAGAAAGCAGGGAAAAACAGTCTCTTGTGTAGAGGTGTAGGTCTAAATATCTCTGTGTGTGCTCAGTAATAAAGGGAGGTGAAAAGATAATCCTGCAGCACCATTACAGGGGTTACAGCAAGGTACTCACTCGTCCAGTGGTGTGGTGGAAAGGAAATGGCAATGTATGCTGGGTAGTAATATAGTCTGGGGACAGACCATCTGTGGGCAGAGCAGAGGGGGAGAAAGCAGACTAGCCCATTTGAGAGAAAGGCTGGGGCTGCTATGGCAACTCACAGGAGTGTCTGGGGGAGCTACAACATGTAGCAATAATGTTCCATCTCTAATACAGCAAGCTGCTGGGAGAGGGGAAATGGCACTGTATTTATCACACAAGCACTGTGTTTGTGTGCAGAACCAAACACATACAGCTGGCACTAATAAGCTGGCAAGCAGGGCTGCGAGGAAAGGGGGGGGGTGAAACAAAAGTGCAGACAGGGGTATTCCTGTTCCATAACAAGCGCTGTCTACGTCGCCTGCACGCCGAGCTGCTGGAGATCACTTGCTGTTCCTGTGGATGAACCCGGAAGCCTTGCTGATGCCGCCGGTCAGGTGACCACCCACCGCGCCGGAGCGGACGCAGGGTTGGCGGTGAAGAGGACATTGGCGTTCCACAGTGCTGGGGCGCCACGTCTGTCCCAACATTTATGCTACATGAAGCCGAGATCAGCTAGCAGGAGCAGCTACATCATTCCAATTCTCCGGGGGGTGATATAAGACACAGCACTGCCTAAAGTTAGAAGTCAGTTTCCTGTTGTTGTGCTGCTCTGTTCACTGAGAGGCACGTGAAGGTTTGCAACAGTGTTGCAGTGTCTCCTGCTAGCTGTGAGTCAGTAAGCATATACAGAGCAGTATTAGAGGAGCTGGCAGAGTTAGAGGAGCTGACAGACGGAGCAGCTCAAGAGAGAGACAAAGCAGCTCAGGAGAAGAGATTACAGCAGCCAGAGAAGCTGGGGAATCTCTTTGAGAGTAAAGGTGGAAAGCAGCTCTATTAGGGAGAAGGGACCTTCCTAATGGAGTTCTGCACAGAGATGAGTGGCTGAGCTGTTATCTGTGAGGGGCAGCTTGCCCATACCACCATGCAAATAAAGATGCCATTGTTAAAGATACCTCCACTGGGTGAGTGTGAAGTTACTCAGCAGTGGATGGCACCACCAAGAAGGAGTTCCTCACCAGGACCATCTCCCTGCGGAAGCACAGATCCTGATGGGGTGGAGGCGCTGCACATGAAGTAAGTTGGACTCGCACCCACTACCTCAGCTACCTGTCCTGATGACATCCCCTAATAACACCAAGCGGGAGACTCAAGAGTCCTGTTACTTGCAGGTGCACCACCACACACGCCTTGTAATGGGGGACTGGTTAGACTACACGGGCCAATATGAGATTGGGTGGGTCAGGCCAGAGGGAGCACCCGTTACATATATATATATATATATATATATATATACACATACACATACAGTTGTGTGAAAAAGAAAGTACACCCTCTTTGAATTCTATGGTTTTACATATCAGGACATAATAACAATCATCTGTTCCTTAGCAGGTTTTAAAATTAGGTAAATACAACCTCAGAAGAACAAAAATACATGACATATTACATAGTGTCATGATTTGTTTAACAAAAATAGGTCTGCAGAGCTGAACCGCATTGGTTTCAGGTCCACTACTTCCCGAGATACAGGCCCTGTAAAGGGGTGACAGTATCCCCATGTTAAAATCCTGCGTGTCATGTGACCATGGGATCTAAACAAAGCAGAGGGGATACCGGCACCCCATTGCCGGGGCTTGTATCTTGGGAATTAGGGGGTCCCCGAGGCTGAAATCAACTTTGTTCAACTCAGGAGACCCCCTGCTCCTTCACTAGTAACAAAAGCCCCCCCCCCCCCCATTAAAAAAGCATTACCTTAGCGGATAGCTGCTAAGGTAATGAAGCTGCTTAAAATTTTTTTATTCATAATGTGCGTGAGCAGGGGGTCTCCTGAGCCGAACAAAGTTGATTTCAGCCTTGGGGACCCCCTACTTCCTGGGTTACAGGCCCCGGTATTGGGTGCCATATTAAAATCCACGTTGGATGTACTGTAAAAAATGCAGAGGGATACCGGCACCCCATACCGGGGCTTGTATCTCGGAAAGTAGGGGGTCCCCGAGGCTGAAATAAACTTTGTTCAGCCCAGTTCTTCCCCGCAGGTGTCCCTCATGGGTCTGCAGGTAGTACCCGTGGGCATCCGGGGGTCCTCGGGTGGTCTCCATAGGTCCCCGCAGACCTAAGGTACCAACCCTGTATGTAAAAAAATAAAACATGTCCTAAACGTAAATAAATATCACCTGCAACTGTTTATTGAGCAGCTTTGGGAGGCTAACCCCTTCTTTTTCAAGGTATATAATCGCCTAGTATGGTCCTTGTATTTTCACTATTCACTTTACTTGCAGACATGTAAGTATCCTCACTGGTATTTACCAGTTTTTAACTGCACTAGGTTATATAAGCATATGCTCGGATATATTAACCCTTTCTGGGTTTATTTCACATAACATTAGTATGCATTTAGCATAGGGACCTGCTATAAAGACTTACCTTGACGTGGTTAGCAGGCTTGGCATTATTTGATCACAGGATGTAATCAAAAGTCACCTTTATCTTATAGATTTTTACACATATATATTTATTCCCCTTTTATTGCTATCCCAAAGGGAGAAGCGCAGGGATTCACTTTCTGTTCTATATGTAAATAAATACCCCCCCCCCATACCCCACCAAACACATACAGTACAGTAATGGGCAAAATAACTTATCGAGATATGGATAATAGATTATCTGACCATTATTAAACACAACATTAGCCAACATACATAAATCAAGTCAATAAATACAGTTCTACTTACATATAACTTATAGTGGTGTTACATATATATATGTAGGAGCGAGACTGCTTTGTACCTATATCCACTGGTTGTATCGCCGAAGAACCAGGTGACTCCCTAGCAGAGGAACCGATCCTGATATCCTCGGAGGAAGAGGTTGGAGTGCCATCGTTGGCGATGCGCCTACCGGCAAACCACCCCAGAGGTACCAAGAAGGAGCAGGCGAGTCCAGAAACCTTCAGACGGCGAGCGCTGGTACGGCCAGAGGCCCGTAAGAGTTCCACGGCCGTGGTGACTCCCAGTGCGTCAGAAACGGCGACCGAGACGACCCCGGAGGATCCCAAGATCATCACGCAGCAGAGCGGTAAGGAGACTCCACCACCCCCTTACTCCCGCCAGGCGACACCAGCGACCGCAGAGGATGAGAAGGAGAGGCTTGCGGCCTACTTGTCCGTCCAGGAACCGGATGCTCCGCCAACGCCCATGCCGGTCTTCGACGCACTTCCGGTGCGTGACCACGGAGCAGAGAGAGATTCTAAGGACCCAGCTGATAACGTAATTTCCGGTTCCACCGGAAAACGAGGCCCGGAAGCGCTGTTATCCTCACGGAGAGTAGCCATGGCCGCTGCAATGGCCACCCTGAAGAGCCCAGGTCCATCGAGAGAGGCGCGACACATGGCGGAGAACGCACCCAAGAAAGCGTCCCTTGGTCGCGGTATCACCCGCTTGCTGGACAATGACATGAACGTTGCCCCTGCCCCAGTCCATAGCTCCATCGCCCCGGCCACTGCCCCTGCCCAGTCACGAGTATTGCCACCGGGACCTAGCGGGGATAAATTAAGCAAATACCCGAAGTATTCCAAGGACTTGCAGGATTGGGAGTTGAGCGATGAGGGGTCTACAGAATACGAGCACCGTGACAAATGGTGGGCACCTTTATTTACTGGGTACCATGCCGAAATGGACCGTACACGGTTCCTGCTCATTAAGAATAATATCGTAGACCATTGGTGGGCAACAGGTGCTTTTACTCCGCAGAAGGTGGAGGATGAGATAGATCATAGGTTCCGGGATATCGAGCAGAAACTCATTAAACCCAAGGGCCCCAGTATTCTATATGACGAAGTTGCTCCGGAAGAGCCAGAGTTTTGGGTGCTGCCGAGCAGGGCGGGGCACCGCAAACTCATGAAATTGAGCCGGGCCGACAGAGCCATAGTTGCTAGGTATAGGCAGTCGCATGGGTATGAGTACCCTTATGTACCTGAGCCCATCATGAGGGAGATAGAGGAGAATCGGGATAGTTGGCTCAGGGAGGCTGTGCAGGAATATCTTTGGACCAAGTTTGGTCTGGGAGGTTATCATAATGAGGATAAAATAAGCGAGCTGGTGCATATCTGGAGCATAGGGAGGTGCATATACATGCACAGCGTGATGTATCGATCGGAGCATGGGTCGGTGCAATCTTTCTATGTGACCATCACGGATCATAATGGGCGGAGAGTAAGAAAGCCAGATCCAAAACATTATTTGTAGGGTTCTCCATGTGGGGAGTACCCGGTTGTATTATTAAGCTACCTCATATGCAATGTATGATGACAATGCCATATATGTGCTGTTTTCCAGGCTGTTCACCGCAGGATGGTTCTGCTAGACCTAGGTCCAAGTGGGGACCATTGGATTCCACCAGAGGGAGAGTGTAGCCCCCTGTAAACAGCACTGGCTATACCTATCTCCTTCCTACTGTGGTAAGTCCTGTTAAGGGCAGGCACCAGTAGTGATCATGGGTTTTCCCCGCTTCAAGCCCTGACTTGATTGGTGGAGGTAGGCCCCTGACTCGGTGTGCAGGCAGAGACACCGGGGAGGGGTCTGTTGACATCATGATAGGCTAGGCTGTCTCTATTTAGTGGGCTGCTCCTGTGAGTCTGAGTTGAGTTAGTTAGTGCGGAAGCAGAGAGTTGGTGTGCTGAAGCCGAGTCTGGAGCGAGTGCTGAAGCAGAGTCTGAGCTTGGAGCATGCAAAGGAGAGGAGAGGAAAGACTCAGCCACCTTGAGTAGAGCTGATAGCACCATAGATCCGGTGGACCAATGCCCCTCACCCCAATGCTGGGGTGATGGGGAGAATCCATCCCCCACCCAGAGGATACCCTCTGAGGTGGGCAGTGGGGTATTGACGCCCAGCCAAGACCATCCTGTCGGAGGATAAACTTAGAGGGAAGGAGAGGAGGAAAGATCTGTACAAAGCGGAGGGTCGAGTGATAAGCGGGACATTGCTGTTGTTGTTGTGGCTGCTGTCGCCACTTCTGCCGGAGGCGCTGATCCGACAAATAAAGAGAGACAATACTTTTATAACAAAGACTGTTGTGTGATTCTGGAGCATCCACCCTGGGACCAGGGTTCACTCTTCTATACAGGTCCTATCCCACATCCCTGGGAGTATAGAGGATGGAGGCGCTGCACCACTAAAGCATGGAGGCTAATACCCCAGAAGCCAGGTCCTGTGATCCCCCACACCATCGCGGGAGACTCAGGCCCTCCTGTTCCACACAGGTACGCACCACTAAGTACATGTAATCCGCCCTCACACACCCTAGAGATGTCAGATGAGTCTGGGGGTGGGGGGGTGGATATGGGTTACATATATATATTACAGTGGGATAATTCCATAATGTTAAAAATTTACTTTTTGCTTGCATTAGACTTTACAGGTTTTATGTATGTAGCCAGGGCTGGTTTCTGGCTACCAGTCTGCCCTTCTCCTGGCAGTAAAACTTGGTAAAACCAGGGATTAATCAAGGATTAATCATGGGTTTTCCCAATCCACAGCAGCTTCAGTGAGTCACAGGGAAGATGTTGGGACTATGCCTGTGTGTGGCCAATCGGGGCTTCAGACATGGTGCCTGCTTCCCTTGTACTTAAGGAGCTGCACACCCCAAATTTTGTTGGTTGTCTCTACCCCTGAGAGAGACAGGTTCTCAACCAGAAGTGCGGATTGGCTGTGCACTTACTGCCTTCTCCCCTTGGGGAGTTAGGAGTGAGACCATACCCTTAGCTCTAATAGGGAGTCAGGGAAGAGCAAAGACTGCTGTGGGGGGCCCTCTACCTGCAGTGGAGGTCCAGGGAACATCCTGAGGTTGAGAAGTTATGTTCTCCCCTACAACAACTCAGGAAGCTCAGATCTACTGTGAGCCAGCATGTATGCACCACACCATGTAGCAGTGAAATCTCCCAGAAGGTGGGGGGGAAGGGGAAGAGGGGGACATATGTTAGATGTAAATACTGTATATATTAGTCAGCAGATGAAGGGGTCAACATGATGTTGTACTTAGTCTCCCCATGTACTAGTTGCGCCACTGCTACTTTGTGATCTGCTGCTGCATTTGTAAGAGGTTTGACAGAAGGTTGTTGTTTGAGTGACACACTGTGCTCATGTGCATGTCATTACCCAGAATCCCTGGCTGCAGTGGAAGCTAAGAGATAATGGTGAAAGGAGGGTTGTAGACCTGTCTGAGACATACAAATGCACTAGTAGTATTTATATTTGCTGCACACTGTACGTTGGACGGTTGTCACTTTTTTTTACCTACCGAACCCTAACTTTTTTAATGTCTTGTTTGAAAGAAAAAGTTTGTTATGCTAAATAAACAGTTAAGAAAGAAAAATTACAGTTGTGTCAAAGCAGCAAAGCATTGCAAAGCGTCTGTGGGGAATTTTGGCTGATAGACATTTACAATATACTTAACACGGCAATAATTTTAGATGTGCCTCATCATTATACTAATAGTATATCTAAATCCATTTTAAAATCTGGATTTGCTATAATACTCAAATTCTCAATGTATAGAATTGTGGATGAGAGGGAGCTCTAACATAAACATGTGTGTTCACTTGCTTTCTCTGGCAATGTGTTTGTTTATTGTCCAGGGAAACGGATTTTCAAGGCAGTGCTTCAAGAAAGTGTTTTGTTTTAAAAGCCTGCCTGAAGAATTAGTGGTACATTTTGACACTACGATTTCACACTCACACATGCATGAGGATTAAAGGTCTAATGCTGGTATGTGAAGCACAGTTTTTTTTAAAAGAATGCTGGTCAGCTGTATGTGATTAAATGGTTTTAACATGAATGCTGGTTAAATCCAGCACAGTGATAAATTGCAGATGAATGGAGTATGCCTATAGAAAGTCAAGTCCTAAATTAGTTTGTGTGTCACCTTTTGGACCTTTAAATCAGCTTTGAAGACTTGCCACTTTCAGAAAAATGTATGTAGATTAGATGTCTGCTCCAAACTAAAATATGCTTCAGAACTTGTTTTGGGGTTCACCCCTGTACAGTACTAACCTCAAACGTCTCTATTTGGGGCATCTGCATCAAAAATTACGTATTGTCATTTGTTTTGACACACAGAAATGGACTGTGCTTGATGTACAGATGTAAATGTTTAGTACAGAAAAGGAATATGTATTTGTGTCACAAAATTAATTAAAAGTGCATCAAAATTGTCCAGCACGTTTCACTTGGCGAAGACGCTAAAAAGACTGTTAGTGTCAGTGCCGAATGAAGTTTCCAAAAAAGGTATTTGACGTTTCATTATATAGGTTAACAAAATGTTATATTTCACAATATGTCTATTATAAATAGTATTACACTAATAATTGATGTTTACTAACACTAGATATACATACAAAAATAGACATAATTCTGTTTTTAATTTAAATTGTGTCAATCAGGTATTCAACATGACGTATTCAACATGACGTAAAAAATGATTTCAAACAACAAAGTATGCGTCAGAAACAAAAAACAATCTGCATTTTTTTGAGACTATCACTGAAATTCTGCCTGTCGGGTGGATTCCGAATCCCTGTTATATGGTTTGGGGGATGTGGGGTGAGAACTATTTTACAAGACTTAATTTCTATATTTATCCCCTTGAACCTCCCTCCAAATTACATCCCTCTTTTTCTCCTCCCCCCATATTTCAGGGACACGGATTGCAGATTTATAAGAATACCGATGGCGGCCCAATCGGATTTTCGCAGATCAGATTTTGACAGGTTCGCTCATCTCTACTTTTCAGAGATATAGGGGACTGCAGTGAAGTACTTGACCAAATCATGCTGTTATGTACATTGAATGTCATCACGTTATCATCCATTTTGGAGGAGTACTGATGTCAGCACTGGGCATTTTCAGTGTCTTGGCAATCAAACAGTTTAGTCGAAAGCCATCAAACCCTGGTATATCGAATCTGGATTTCGCCCCAAACACTCCACGTTAATTCCCCTGCTAAAAGTTTGCAATGAAATCCAGTGTAACTACAACCCCTTGGATATCACCTGTGGTGTCCTGCAAGGCTCTGTTCTGGGGCCCCTACTCTTTTCAGTGTTCATCAATGATCTTCCCAGAGCTTGTAAGGGAGCTTCAATACACATGTATGCAGATGACACAATGTTATATGCACACAGTCCTAGCCTCTCCGACCTTGAACACATACTTCAATCTGACTTTTTGAGACTTGAAAATTAGATTTCCCAAAACAAACTGTTTTTAAACACTGACAAGACTTAACAATGGTATTTGGGACCATGGCTACATTTTTAAAGCTTCCAATGACTGATCTCCAGATCAGAACCAAAACTAAAACCACCCTAACACCTGTTACTAGTTTTAAATACTTGGGCATATGGTTTGACTCCCATTTAACATTTGGGATGCACATTGATACCCTGACATCCAAAACCTATGCCAAACTAGGTGTACTTTACAGGAACAAATCCTCCCTAAATCTGCTGGTCAGAAAGCATATCGCACAGCAGATGCTAATGCCCATTATCGACTATGGGGACATAGTATACGGCTCAGTACCCCAAACCCACCTTAGCAAACTTGATACCCTCTACAATTCAATATTCCATTTTGTTCTCCAATGCAACTACAGCACACATCACTGTGAAATGCTCAAAGAACTAGATTGGTCATCACTTGAGTCTAGGCGCAAAGTTCATCTCTCCTGTCTTGCCTTTAAATACATTCTGGGCAAGCTACCTGTCTACCTGAACAAGCCCTTCTCCCCTACCACATGAGGCACGTATCATCTGAGATCTGACTCCAAAAGATTGTTCATGATCCCAAGGTTCAGCAAAATATCTGGCTGCTCCTCCTTCTCTTACCGTGCACCCCAATACTAAATTCTTTCAAAACGAAAGCTGTCTCACATTTTAATCTGGTCTGTAACTGTTACATACGCCTAAAATATATATTATCTCTAACTTTGCATGCAATGTCTTTTATATAATATATATCATGTTCACTTATGTAACCATGTATTGTAACTATGTATTATTTGTTATCTTAACTCTATCGCATCCGGGGGAAAAAAGAAGGTGCTTTATTACTGCATTTATATAACGTAAGTCATTAAGATTGCAGTAAACATTTTCCGGGTGCAATACTAAAATTGGAGTTAATTACTGCAAGCGATGCAATGGGGAAGGGGAATCTTATAATATACTTGTACCATAGGATGATGTAATACCAGTTTTTACAAACCCTATGGTAGAAAATACATGAACACCTTTTATGACTAAGGCTACCAGGTTATACCACAGGTATCAAAGGGATTAATACATTCCCAACACTACACTACCTACCCACTTGCTTACCTAAAAGGCTACTAAAGCATTCTTAATATCAAGAATATTGCAGATAGCTGGAAACGGAACCAGGTTTCCAGATCTGAAGTATAGCCAGGCGGGATAAGTGTCCAGGGATGTACTAGGCAGGCGGAGTGATCAGACTAACAAGGGTCAGTATATGCAGAAGGTAGAAGAATAGTCAGGCAATCCATGGTGAGGGCAGGGAGCAAAGGGGGTTACAACTATTAATTATCACATATTCCAGATTGGTATAGCTGATCTTGCCTTAATGTATATAACGATCATTATACAGTCTGGGGCAGGCGATAAAAATGAACAGTGCTTTTTAGTGTTAACCATATACTACGAGGTATCAACATTTTGAAGGTTGGCTCTGATATTAACGCATGCTGTACAAAAATGCATTATTTTAAGCATTAACAAGTTGATGACATCCTCGCTAGAAATAACATTTTTTGGGGGCTAGACTGTAATACCGCATTTGTTTTACGTAAGCAGTGTAATGGCTCAAGGGCTTTGCACCCTACCTCACTTACTTGATGAATGGCTTGGTCGGGGCACAAAAACTTTATTGTGCTATACATCTCATCACAATATTGGCAAGGATGACCAAGCAGCTGAATATGCTATTTTGAGTCTTGCATATGATTGCGTGCTGCCACCCTCTTTTGCTGTATTAAAAATCTTTAGCGCATCACCATGCAAAATGAAACATTGTAGTAAATAGAGATGTGCCAATGTCTGATTCAATATATATATTTTTATATACATATTTATACACATATTTTTATATACATATAACATTTGCAGGGAGGGAGAAAGGGAGACATAGAGCTCTAGAGTTCTCGCCATATGCAATAGGAATTGAATATGCACAAATATTGCAATTAAAAAAGACATTTGCATGCACCGTTCATGATAAAAATGGTCAATGAGATACATGTACAGCATGATTTGGTTTTCACCTCATGTTGATTAGGATAACTTGTGTTGGTGTCGAGTTTCACACATCTCTAGTAGTAAACCACAGGGGAACATTCCATCCACCTCCTACTAGCAGCAATCTGTCAGAGTAAAGTGCAGCAGTGTGGCTTTGATTTGGAATGGAAGATGTGATAGTCAGGTGGGAGTCCTTTAGAATACTAAGGGTAGGCAGGGGTCTTGTTTAAGTAGAAGTTAATTAATCAGTCCTAAACGGTACAGATTATTATAGCAGCATGAGGAGAGTGGTCTAGGACATTTAGACGTCAGCATCTTGCCACAGGCATCGTGCCACTGCCATTCAGCAGCAGCCGATCAACCATCGGGATAGTTAGCCGCCGAACGTTTCACTGCAGAGGTAAGCCCCTAAAAATAAAACTCCTAACATTAACCCCTTACTCCAAAACCCATAATCAGACCCCTTATTCTAACCCCTTACTCTAAAACCCCTAATTGAACGCCTTACCTTAAAAACCCTAACTTTAAGCCCTTACCATAAAACTTCCAATCAGACACCTTACCTTAAAACTACAGTAAAAATAGAAGGAGAAATAGCCTTACTCTTCATTGAAAAGATCATTTATTGAAATTCTATGAAACAAAAGCTAGCACAGGGACCAATGTTAATCCTTCCTCATGTGAATAAAGTGCAAGATACAAAAGTCAGTATTTATTTAGTATACACACATATATCCCACAATGTAGTGCAAAGATTTTTGCACCAAATGTTTTCTTATGAAGACGTCGGGTCCATTCTTAAAGCGATACCAATATACAATCCAGTGCATTAAAAATTACTTTATCATACGGTATAGTGATATCTTAAAAATACTTTATCATAAAGTGATTTCACTATAAAGTGAAATCATATTGTGTAAACATGATGACAAATATATATGTAGCGCTGCTTCCCCCGCCCTCTGGGAGATTTACCCTGGCTACAGTCCTGTGTTGTGCTCAATACCTGTTTAGCTCAAGAGATGCTGAGAGTTCCGCGATGACTTGGGGAAACAGGACAGGCTCATGGTGATCCATGATGTTCTTTCTTGGTGCCAGCACCTTCAGCCATAGTGGGCCCCAGTAGAACTGAAGGCAATCCCCACCATGACAGTCTTTTATCCCCATACATCTGATAATAGATTGTGACTCACCAAGATATATAAAAAGGGATGGTCTTTATTATGCAGCCACTGCTGATGTTCTTACAGCATTTGAAATCAGTTGGCAGGATAGCTTCCAGGCTCATAGGCTCCTGCTGGTAATGATGAGGCCTCACTAGAGTACTGGAATGCACCCAGCCCATAAGGGACTGAGCACGTCTCACTCCCAGCCAGGAGGAGACTTTGCTTACATCCTCATCCCTTGAGGACGAAGAGGGACTGACCTGAACTCCACCTTGTGAGGGTTGGTTTCATCTCTACAATTTAGGACACCTCCTCTTTAGTGCAAAAGGGGAGGGCACAGGCGCTGCATCCTTATTGGACAGACGAGACTCCCATGTCATCTCCACTTCTGCCACTCACAGAGGCTGCAGGACGAGGGGAAAGACCCACAGGATAGCCTGTCACTGTCTGGATCTTACTAGAACTGAAGTGTTTCCCCCACCCGGTGGGAGATTTGTCCATTACTAGGGTGTATGGTGCATATACCTGCTGGTAACAGGAGGGCTGAGTCGTGGGCCAGTGATAGTGGGGACACAGGACTAGGCTTTTGGGGTTCATACCCCACATATCTCTTTAGCAGTGCAGCGCCTGAATTCACCGTAGGCTCCAGGTAGTACTGTTAACTCTCCCCCCCAGTAAGGTCACACACCAGGCAGGAGGTATATTCAAACAGGACCGGTTTATTGTCTTGTGTACAGTACAGGAACAACGTCAGACTTCTACCCAATGCAGTCGCACAGATTCCCCTGAAGGATGATCCCTGGACCATCACTACAGGCCAAGGGCACCCACAGCTCTTTCCCATCTCCCTAGCAGAGGCAGATTTATGGTCCACACTCACTCTCTGGAGGGAAGAGGACAAGGGAAGGCCCCAATCGCAGGCTCCCCGTTGTATGGCATGCCTTCCTCAGTGGGGGAAGGTACCCTGCTAAATTTGGGCGGTGCCTGCCCTTAAGTATAACCAGGAGGAGGGCACCAAGTCTGGCTCAGGATTGGTCATGCCCAGTCCTGATATCACCACCTCCTGCTGTCACTCAAGTGCAGTACCAAGGAGGGTGAAAACTTCAAATCAACTACTGGCAACCTGATTGTACCAGGGTTTACTGCCAGGAGGGAAGTAAACTAGTAGCCAGAGTTGGCATGGCTACACTCTCGCTCTGGTGGAATCCCAACTGCTTAGGTCTCAATTTTTGGGTACCATCTTTGAAGGTAACCTGAATAACAGCAGAACAGTTCACATAATTGACATCACTGTTAACACATATGCATGATAACGCATTTCAAGGAATACAATACATACAGTTTTATTTGAACAATATATCAAATGACTGCATTACTGAACATAGGTTCCTCCCAACATGGAGAACATTTTATCAATAGTAGTGCTCCAGTTCCAGTGGCTAAATAATGATCATACTATCGGGCACTGTCAGTGAAAATGCCTGCACACGGCCTGATCCACTGGATCTAAAGCGCGAGTGTAGCAATATTCCTGGTACATACTGGGCACACACAAACAGGAAATTCTTTAGGCATGGAAGCTATGGGTCTGGGAATGTCATGCCAGGACAATTCCTTAAAACATTTCTCTAGACTGTCATCCCCTTCTTCTGCGCTATACCAATTCTCGTCTGAGACCTCAGAAGCCCAATTCTCACTAGAACTATTGGTCCCCCAATTATCCTCAGAACTATCAGTGTCCCACCCAGAAATCTTGTGAAGCATCTCTTCCCATTCCCATATAGACAGAGTAGGTAATCCCCCTTATCCCTCATAGGACGGGTACCCCACCATGATCTCACTGTCCCAACGCGGTTTGGGCATAGGCCTATGGGCCATTATATATTTCGGATACCAGGCCAGAAATGCAGAAGTCGAAACATCCAGCCACCGAAGGACTATTAGTCTTAGGGGCCAAGGCCGAATCGGCCACGGCAGAGGCCGCTTGTTTATGGGCCAAACATTAATTCATGGATTGGATAAAGGCAACAGTTCCTTTCACCTGAGCTATAGCGGTTCTCACCGGAGCAGGAATTGAAGGCATCTCATCCACCCCAGCGATCACTGTAGCAGTGGCTTCATCGTTTGAAGATATTTCAGGATCCTATCACAAGTCCAGCTGTTGCATAAGGGTACTGTCAACATCCGGCTGTTGCATAAGGGTACTGTTTTTGCCTTTATCAGCTTCTGCCGCCTGGACGTCGGCACCAGAAGGTACCTTCATCTGTACCGGAAAATCCCTGGATTGGCATCCGGACACCTCCACGAGGGGTAGGCTCATCCTCCTTTCAGGTCTCATGGTCACGGTTACTGATGCAGGACTCCTCCGTCGCTCGGAGCCACTAGTACTGTTCTGTTCCTCCACAGCATCAATCGACGTATTCGACAGCGATCGAAACACCACGGAAGACCGTCTGCTACTGGAACAGGAGGAAGAGGGCAGGAACACCTCCATAGGTGAAAGGCACCGGATCATTTCTGAGTACACAGTGGCAATAAGCAAGGCCACTCCGGGCTCCTGTACCTCTGGGAACAGTGGTGCCTCCTCACTCCAGGCAGTCACCTTACCCGACATCTCGTGGGCGGGTTCCGGTTCACTGACCATCTTTGGTTCCTCGGCGAGGACCAAGTCTGGAACCGTCTCAGGCCTTGTCTCAGTTGTCGGGGCTTGGTACTCACCAATTGTAGGCAGTAGAGGGCTAGACACAAGTAGGCAGTAGAGGGGTTGCTCCACTAACAGAGAAAATATAAAGGTCTTCAAACAAGGTCTTCTTCCGGGGATACACAATCAGGGCCCAAGCACATCAAGCTAGTGGTCCTATCATTGGGTACATCCAGGAAACCTTCTGGTAGCAAGTAGTAGGCAAAGTCCATATCGCCTGACCTCACTTTATATAGATACAGGCACAAAAGAAATGGGTAACTCACTCCTCTTATTGCTCACCAGCCTCCAGGGAACTGAGGGTGCTGTCCGCTGCATCCGGTACCTCCCTTATTCTGCAAAATCTTTTAGCATTGGCTGATGGCGTGTCACCTCCCTCTGGTTGAGATTAGAGGAGGGGCACCTGGTGACATGCACAGGGCGTGACCCCTACTCTTGGCTGAGTCACTCACATCGCTTGGGTGGGGTCCTGGCTTTCGCACCAGACCCTTGCAGAACTTTGCAAAAAGGCATGCAGTTTGTTTGCAAGCCTTCCACGCGGTTCTCATTCTCGGTGGGAGTGCATGGTCAACAGATCTACTCACAGAAAGCTGTTTTGACCTTTTGGGTCTCATTAGTGCAAGAATGGTTACTGCCCTTGTATTGTGAAGCTGGTATGACCACAAAACAGGTACACACTACTTTTCTGTATTTATTCACCTTTTCCCTTTCCTAAAGAATACAATTATAAGTTTCAAAAATATTCCACTTATACTATAATCCCTGTTTCCTTTTTTTAAATTTCACTTATTTATAGAGCTAAATTATATGTTCTAAAATTGATGTCTGCTTTTACTGTATAAATGTGAACTTTTAGAAATATATGTTGGAATTGCATAATTTTAAGTAAAAGTTCTTATTTTGTTTGTTTTCTAAGTTGATATTTTCCGTAGCTTTTAAATGTATTCCAAAAGCTTAGCTTTTGAAGCACAATAACAAAAGGAACAAAGTACACATTACATTGTTGTCTAGGTAGTTACATAATTAAATAGTAGATGAGGTTGAAAAAAGACAGACTGTATGTCCATCAAGTTCCAACTATGCTAAATTTAGACATCAGATACTTATCCTATATTTGTATTTACAGTATTTTGAGCCAGAGAAAGGCAAACAAAAAACCCAGGTGAAACTCATAAGGGGAAAATGTCATTCTTTCCTGACTCTAAATAATGGCAATTAGATTTCTCCCTGGAACAACATCCTTCCCATGTTTACGTATTAGGTATATTCCTACTGTATATACCTTTCCTTTCTAAAAAAAGATGTCTAAACTTTTTTTTAAGACATCTATTCCATCTGCCATCACAGTCTCCTTGGGAAATGAATTCCACATTTTAACTGCCCTTACTGTAAAGAACCCTTTCCTTTGTTGCGGGTGACATTTCCTTTTCTCCTTTTCTCCAACCTGTGGATGAACCCGGAAGCCTTGCTGATGCCGCCGGTCAGGTGACCACCCACCGCGCCGGAGCGGATGCAGGGTTGGCGGTGAAGAGGACATTGGCGTTCCACAGTGCTGGGGCGCCACATCTGTCCCAACATTTATGCTACACCAAGCCGAGATCTGCTAGCAGGAGCAGCTACATCATTTCAGAGAGGACAGGCACAGTGTCAACAACCCCAAAGTCAGCCACGTGAGTCTTTTTATCTCAACTCTTTTGGTGCTCGCAGTGAGCCAGTTGCTGGAAGAGATATCACGCACATTATACTTATTCTGTCTGGGGTTGACCATGCTTATTTCCCATGAATATATCAATTAAATCAGCAGGACTGTACCATTTCTTAGCGCCTGGTGGGTTAATCATTGATTTACCCGTTATATACATCTGTAGTAATTTCTAGTTGGAAAAATAATGCTACAGTCTTTTTGAAATCTCACCAAATCGTAACTGGATTATAAAGCAATAGGTTGAAAAGAAAAGTTACACCCTCTCCAAAATAAAATATCAAAAATTCTACAATGAAGAGTGTGTATTTAGGGTGCAATGTGGATTGTGAAGACAAATGATAAAAAATACAAATAAAGTGAAAAGCTTAGTTCTGGAAGTTTTCTCCTTACACTTTCCCCATACAGCTTTACAAAACACTGCTTGCAGTACTGTAGTTGGAATGCATTACACAAGAAGTGGTATTATGTCTGATTTCAGGGAGTACTGATCCTGCTTAACGGGGTGGGCAAAATCCCATGGACCTCTGTTATTTGGGGCCTAGTTTATGGGAACCAAAATAGCTGGGTTTGAATATACAGATTTCCACTTCCCTATAGTATTCTATCAATCTGGTTACTCATTCACTAGCATCCACAAAGGGCTCCCTGACATCACCAAAGATTTTTTTGTCTGGGGAAAAATATATCTCCAATTGTAATCTCTCTGAAGTTATTTTGGAGGGATCTGAAAAGGTCTGCAATATTACTCCATCAGTGGGGGCAACTTAACATCACACACAGAGCTTATGTTTCTCCAAAATAGTATATTACATTTAATGACCAGTCTACTTGTGTCTTAATTGTGGGTCTGTGGATACTAAATCAATACATTGTTTTGGGGCTTTCCGCAAAATTCAAATGTTTTGGTGCAATATTTGAATATTAAACTCACTTTTCATATTGGGAATCTACCTACCAGAGGTTTCTTGTCCTTCTGTAATAAAACGCTTGCTCACTCTATGCTCCTGGATGCATCTAAGGGCTGATGATGGATCCAAAACATCCTTTATTGTATACCACTGGGGGACCCCTCAGATTAAGAATGCATTATGCTTTGCTTTTTTTTTTTATGCATTTTGTAACTTATTTTTGTTTTTCAATTGTTTAAATGTCTGGATGTGTTAAGAATAAAATAATTGCTTTGAACATACTTTTCTGAGAACATTAAGTTATTTGTGTTTTGCTATTATTACATGAAAGTGGATATATTCTATATACAATGTTCATATTTTTTCTCATATTTTTCTATACTCATGGCTGCCTAAAATGCTCTTTAGCCAACCAAGCCGTGATGTCATTGTAAAGAGAGAGAATCACATGGTAAATCAAGCAATCTAATTGGTTAATGTACCATGTGTTCCAGTGACGTCTTCTGCGACTCGACCAGGCCCCATATAAAAGGCTTGGGTTCTCACAGAAGACAGAAGTCTTCAACTGGGCTACACTTGGGGCCTGAAGAATACAGGAGAATAAATAAGACAAATTTAAAAAAGAAGAAAATATATACTTAAAGATGAAGATTTTTCAAGCAACCAAGTATTGAGGGCTGCAGGTCAGGTTGAGAATCCCATGTCATAGGCCATGGATGGTCTTAGAATACTAATAGGCCATCGGGTCTTGGCTTATTTTTTATGCTTCGTTTTTTTGTAATTGTTTGTCATCAGACTTTGAATTATGTTTGATGGGGTTTTTTTGGGGGGGGGGGGGTGGGTAGGGGGGTTTGGTGGCCATCAGCCCTGAGATTTGTTTACATGTGTTTTTTTGTAGGGGGTTTTGGCTGCCATCAGGCCTTGGATTTGTTTGTATTGCCTTTTTTTGGTTGGGCATCTGCTTTTTATTGGATTGGCTCAGAGGGACTTCAACGCTAAAGGTGAGGACGGCCTTATCCAGGGTGGGGTAAGTAGCCTGATTTTTATTACAGGTCCTCATTGATTGCTAATGTCGCTATCTAGGCCCCATTGAGAGTGCCTAGATAGCAACAGTAACACAGCCAATGGGTTTAGGCTTTAAATGTACTTTTGTTTTATTTGTAATGTCTTTTTTGTTTAGTACATGTCTTTTTTGGGTGTATTGAATGGCCA
>WSYH01011442.1:0-20832 GCA_036426205.1 Ascaphus truei | reverse complement strand
AGCATGAGGGCCAGAGCCCACTTCACTGAATGACCAGTTAATCACAACAGGTTAAGGACTGACTGTTGTTGTTTAATGGTTCAGCTACTTTAGGTCAGAGGTCAGTAACCTACAGATCCCAAGTTGCATGTGGTTAATTTAATTTAGTTTCTACTAGTGGCTCAATGTTGGGTCCCAGCAGCCTGAAATTCCACATAGGGCCGTTGACAGTGGGAGAGCTGGTACATCTTTCCCGGGCATCTGGTGCTTCCTTGGTGGCCTTCAAGGGAATCTCCACCCCTGCATGAGCACCAGTCGGTAACAGAAGTTGGTCCCACATTCTGCATCTGCCCACAGGAGCAGAGTGACACTAGAGGCCTCCCCCAGGGTATGGTATGTGCATGTGTATATTATGAATGGTGGGTTTGTTTATGTGTGTGATTGGGAGGGTTTTTTTGTGTTTGTGTATTGGAGAGGGGGATTATTGTATGTGTTTTGGGGAAGGGGGTGTTCTTGCATGTGTATGTGTGTATTGGAGGATGGGGGGTTATGTTGTGTGTATTAGGAAGAGGTGGTTATTGAGTGGGGGGTTATTTAGTATGGAATAGGGGAATTGTGTTTGAAGGGAGAATTGAGTGAGTTGGAAGGGAAAAGAGCAATTGAGTTTAGGGTGTAAGAATTGAGCGTGTTGGGGATTGAGTGAGAGAGGAGCAGGGAGTAAGAGTTGGGAGGAGAGGAGAAAGTGAGAGGAGTAAAGAGTATAAATACTGTATATACGCAGGACCAAGCATATTTCGATTTATTTTCGCATTTTTTTCAAATGACAAACTGTTTTTTTTTTTAAATTTTAAAATCTTTTTTTCCTTTATTGGTATCTTGCATGGTACATACATGTAAAAATAACAATCACAGCTTGGTAGATGAATTTGGGTCATAGGCACATGACTGTGAAGTACTTTGAGACACTCAATAAACCTTTTTTTACCTTTTTTGTAGAAAAGAGATGGGGAATGAAAAGGGTCCGGTGGATAGTTGGGAACGACATGGGGATGAAGAGAGTGGGGGGGAGAGAGAGGGAGCGGGGGCTGGATTGTGTGGGACTCTCGGACCCTTTAGTCTAGGGGGTATCATAGCTGAACCAGGGCTTGTAGTAGTGATGGAGCGCCTGAGCCTGGCCAGGGTTCCCAGGTTTTATAGAACCAATGCATTCTCTGCTTCAGCATGGCTGTCAGTCTCCATGTTCATGACCATGTCTATTCTCTTTATTACTGTACTCCTGGAGGGGGCCTTTATTTATTTACAGGCCGCCGCAACACAGCATCTTGCGGCCGTTAGAATCGCCGAGGTCAGTCTGGCCAATGGGGCGGGGAGGTCCTCAATTGGTTTCCCCAGCACGTACGTCAGAGGGTCCAGGGGGACCTCCAGTCCTAGGGTTTCATTCAAGAGTCTCTGGATCCTGGTCCAGAACCTCTGGATCTCTGGACACGCCCACTAAATATGGGGCATGTCCTCCCTTTGACCACATCCTCTCCAGCACATGTCTGTTGTGCCTGGGAAGATCTGGCTCAGTCTACTCGGGGTTAGGTACCATTGGAATAGGATTTTACATATATTTTCTTTGGTGATAGAGCAAATTGATGTTTTGGTGGCAGCTTCCCAGATATCCTCCCAGTCTTCCAGATCAATTGGGGTGTTTAAGTCGGCACTCCATTTTTGCATAAATGATTGCGAGGGGTGGGGATGGGAGGCCTCTATTGTTTTATAGATTTCAGAGATTATTCCTCTCTGGTAATCCCCTTTTAGGCAGAGGGTTTCGAATCTGGTGCGCGCTGGGAATTTATGGTTTGGGGATAGGGCTCGCAGGAAGTGCCTTATCTGAAGGTATTTGAAGATGGGGAGGTCTGGGGAGGAGAATTTATTTTTGAGCTCTTGCAAGGACAGAACCTCATTGCTTTCCAGAAGGTCCGCAACCACTCTGATGTTTAGGTCCAGAAATTGACCAAATTGGGTACGGGAGCACCCGGGTGGGAAGTCCGGGTTCCCGAAGATGGGAGTGAGTTGTGAGGGGGATGAAGCTAGGCCATGTTTCCCTTTAGCTTTAGTCCATGTAGACTTCATCGCCCCAAGCTCAAATCTCTGGGGCCTCCTTTCTTTGTGTGCCTGAGACCATAGTAAGGCCGGGAGGGGAGTGGGGGCCACGCGGTGGGTTTCTATCGCCAACCAGCAGTTGGAGGTCGGGGGATTGTTCCAGACCACCGCCTGTCTCAGCTGGGCCGTCTGGTAATATCTGACCACGTCCGGGGCCCCCAAACCCCCTCTCGTCCTAGAGGTCAGCAGCACCGATCTCGGCACCCTTGGTCTGCGCTGCCTCCATATAAAACGGAGGATATGAGCCTGTATATTTCGTAGTTCTACTAGCGGGACTGGGAGAGTTTGAAAATAATAGAGTAAGCGGGGGAGGATGTTCATTTTAACAGACACAATTAATCCAAACCAAGAGATCTGGTGGGTGCGCCAAGTCTCCAGATCTCTTTTGATCTGGTGGAACGGGGGGGGGGTAATTTGCTTGATATATAGAGCTGTATGAGCTAGCTATTTTTATTCCTAGGTATTTAATGTGGGAGTTATTCCATTTATACTTATAGTTGGCTTGCAAAAGTTTCCATATCGGGTCTGGGAGGGAAATGTTGAGCGCTTCGGACTTGTCCATATTTATTTTAAAGTCGGACACTAGGCTAAATTGGTCTAACAGCTTCTGTAGGTTGGGAAGGGACATATGTGGGTCGGCCAGGGTCAAAATGACATCATCGGCGAAGAGGGAGATTTTATACTCCTTATCTGATATTGGGATGCCTTTTATGCTGGGTTCGGCTCTGATTCGGGCTGCCAGTGGTTCTATTGAGATGGCAAATAGTAGTGGAGATAGGGGGCAACCCTGTCTGGTTCCATTTATGATTGCTATTGGGTTTGGGTGCCCGCCTGGGAGTTTTAAGAGTGCGGTGGGGTTGTTGTACAGGGCTCGCACCCCCTCAAGGAACGGGCCCGAGAAGCCAAACCTAAGCATGGTTTGGTTGAGAAAGGACCATTTGATTCAGTTAAATGCCTTTTCGGCATCAAGGCTTAGGATCATGGCTTGGGTCTTGTTAAGGTGGACATGGTCTATGATATCGATAATTTTGTGGGTGTTGTCAGAGGCCTGTCTTCCTGACACAAAGCCCACTTGGTCTATATGAATCAGTCTGGGGAGAATAGGGTTCAGTCTGTTTGCTAGGATCTTGCTGAAAAGCTTGAGGTCTGTGTTGAGTAGGGAGATAGGTCTATAGCTACCGCATTGTAGCGGATCCCTTCCCTCCTTGTGGATGATGGCAAGGTTGGCGGCCAAAATTGTACCTGGGATTGGTTCACCATCTAAGAAAGAATTGAACATGTCCAACAGGTAAGGGGAGAGGGATGCTGCGAACTTTTTAGAATATGCGTTAGAAAACCCGTCTGGGCCCGGTGTCTTAGCTATTTTGAGAGAGCTAATTGCTTGGGACAGCTCTTCCTGGTTAATTTTTTGGTTAAGGAACTCAAGCTCTTCCGCTGATAGGTATGGAAGGTTACATTGAGATAGGTATTCTGCGGCTATTTTGGCACTGTCCTGGTCCTGGCCGGGGGGGTGGAGGTTGTAAAGTTCTTCTTAGAATTTAGCGAATTCCTGCGCTATTTCTTTTTTGTTATAGGAAATTGCCCGTTTCTGGTGCGTATTTTTGTGATCTGGGCTTTGGCTTTTACGCCAGGAGTTTGTCTGCTTTATTGCCCCTGTCGTAGAACCTCTGGTTAGTCCATTTCAGCGCTCTCTCTACCTCGTCAAGCTGCAATAGTTTAAGTTCTGCTCTTGTTTTATTTAGGGTTCTGAACACTTTTTTCGATGGGATCTGCTTATGTTGGAGTTCTAGGGCCAAGATCTTCTCTGTGAGCTCTTTTTGTGCTTTGAGTTTCATTTTCTTCTTATGGGAGGCTAGTGAGATAAGGTCTCCTCTGATGGTAGCTTTGTGTGCTTCCCAGAGCATTGCTGCTGCTGAGACCGGACCGCTATTTATTTGGAAAAAGGTGTTTAGTTTCTGTTTGATTGACTTAACCACCTGGGGGTCGTTAAGGAGTGAGTCATTCAATTTCCACTTGTACGCAGAGCTTTTGATGAAAGGGTGAGGAGAGAAGGGTCAATTGGACAGGGGCGGTGTCTGACCAAGTAATTGGGGCATGATATGTGAGGGGGGAGAGCAAGGGGGATCAGGGGATGGAGGCGGTAGGGGGGAGGGGGGAGAGTGGGGTCAGGGGGCTGAGGCGTGCGAGAAGGGGGGAGGAGGCGCGGCACGGGAGGAGGGGACCGGGGAGAGAGGGGGAGAAGGTAGGGGGACTCGGAGGCCGGGAGAAGGGGGGGGAGTGGGCGGAGGGTACAGGGAATGGGTCGGAGGGGGATAGCGCGAGGGAGGGGGAGGGGGGGAGGAGGGCAGAGGGGGGGACAGGGGGGAGGGGGGGGAGGGAGGGGGAGGGGGAGAAGGAGTGGGGGAGGGCGACAGGGGGAGAAGGGGGAGGGGGAGGGGGGAGGGGGGAGGAGCGGAGGGGGAGAGGGAGAGGGGGGAGGGGGAGAGAGTAGGAGGGGAGGATAGGGGGAGGGGGAGAGGGGGGAGGGGGGGAGAGGGGGGGGAGAGGAGGGGGAGGAGGGGGGGGGGGAGGGGGAGAAGCAGGGGGAGGAGGGTGGGAGGGGAGTGGGGGGAGAGGGGGAGAGGGGCAGGAGGGGAGGGGGGAGGAAGGGGAGGGGGAGGGGTGGAGGGCGAGGGGAGGGGGGAAGGAAAGGGGGAGGGGGAGGGTGGGGGAGGAGGGGGAGGGGGGGAGGAAAGGGAGGGGGAGGGGGGGGAGAAAAGGGGGGAGGAGGGGGGACTGACAGGGGGAGTCGGCAATATCAGAGGCATATATAAGGGGAACTCAGAGGTCCTAGAGCATACTTAAATTGAGCCGCAGTTCTATTGATGCAGAGGTACTTATGGATACTTTAGGTCATGATAAATCAACATTGCAGGTACATACATGAATCAGATAGACCGTTTTCTTGTTTCAGCATGTGCGGGGGGGGTGGGAGGGCAGGGTGGGGGGGACTGACAGAGGGCGGCAGCAATATCAGGGGCAGATACAAGGTTTATGCATAGATCCTAGTGCTTACTTAAGTTGAGCAGCAGTTATATTGATGCAGAGGGACTTATGGATGCTTTAGGTCACGATAAATCACCATTGCATGTACATAGGTGAATCAAACAAACCGGTTTCCTGACTCGGTGTGGGGGGGGAGGGGGATGCGGGGGGAGTGGGGGGTGGGTTAGGGGTACCTTGGTGTGTGCAGTATTTACATGGAATATGGCGTGCACCTCTGTGCTAAGATTCAGGTCGACGGAACAGGCTTTGCGTATGCCTACATATACCAGTGAACCCAAACCTCGCTTTGTCATAAGGGGGACATGGGAGGGGGGGGGTACGGGAGGAGGTGGGACTAGAATCGAGGGGGTTATACCGGAAGATAAGTACCCGGTTCGCATGCGTAGGGGGGTGGCATGGGGGGAAGGGGTATGGGGGGGAGGGGGGAGGGCGGGAAGCTTGTTTCTGTTTGGGGTGAGCGGGCAGATACCGGCATAGTTGGGCAGGTCAAGTTCAGCATGGTTCGGACATGTTCATCACTGTTTTAGCAAGGGGTATCATTGGATATAGTGGGGGGGAGAAGGAGTGGGGAGGTGGTATGAGTAGAGATCAAGGTGCATTTATACAACCTGGTCTCCGCGGTTCGGGGAGGAGAGGAGAGCGGGGTAGTTGTCCCTGGTAAGAGTAGCGCACCAGGCCTGGTCTGGGTTCTGGCGGGGCGACGGTGTTCCATGGTTAGATCCGGTTCCGCCTTTCCAAGAGAAAAGACGGGAGCTGGGCATCCTGGGTCTTGAAGCGGAGCTCTCGTCAGGGAGGGGTCCGGAGGTGAGCGGATGGAGGCTTCAGACAAGGTGCTTGCCAGCGGTGGATGGGGGAGGCTTCTTCGCGGTACCAGATACAGTGGGTGAGTAGTGGTGCTTCTTGGGGAGGGAGGGGGGGAGTGGGCGAGGAGGGGTTGGGTGGGGGAGGGGTAAGAGTGGCAGGGGGGAGGGAGGGTAGTGGTGTGGGGAAGGGGGGGAGGGGGTGGAAGGGAGGAGGGGGGGCAGGAGAGTGAGGCAGTTCGCCTTGGTGCTGCTGGGCGATCATGGAGAGTCTGGAGATGCGGAGGGTCCTTAGCGGCCATCTTTAGTGCACCTCAGGGCCTGGCTGATGCTTTCTCTGGTCGGAGTTGCAAGGCAGGCTGGATCCAGTTGCTGTTCCTGTTCCTGGAGAGTCGGCGATGAAGGTAGGGTGAGGTGGGCTAGGTGGTTGGGAATCCTCTTCTGCTGCTGGGGGATCTTGGGGAGTCAGAGGATGTGGGAGGGGACCATGGCAGCCATCTTTGATGTACGGTCGGGCTTGTGCTGGAGGCTCCTAGACTGGGCTGTGCGGCTGGCTGGGTCCAGTTGCTGTGCCAAGGGAATCGGCGGAGCAGGTATGAGGATGAGGGCTGTTGCATTTCGATGTGGGTAGGCCACCTAGGGGTGCGCCCCAGGTCTTCTTCTGACTGGAGAGGCAGGATCTTCCGGGGGGGGGGGGTGGGCACCTCGATCAGCGTAGTTTCAGGCTGGCTAGCCTTTCCGACGCTCGAGGGGTGTCCGAGGGCTCCAAGCCTGCAGCGGTGCGGGGGGGGGGGGGGGGGGGGGGGGGGGCGGGGGGGGGGGGGGCCCCGGGCGCTCTGGGGTGGGGGGATCCCAAGGGCCTTGAGGAAGTCCCTCGCGTCTTCAGGGGCCGAGATGGTATAGTGACGCCCATTGCGTAGCACCACCAGTTTAAATGGGAAGCCCCAACGGTACTTGACTCCCTGGTCGCGGCGGTAGTTGGTGAGTGGCTTCATCCCTCGTCTTCTGATCACTGTGGTCCTGGAGAGATCATTAAATAGCTGTATGTCCACATTGTCCATCTTGATGCTACGCAGGCTCCTGGCGGCTTCATGATGCGCTCTTTAGTGGAGTATGCGTGGAGTCTCACCACCACGTCTCTGTGCCGGTTGGGGTCTGTCGGTTTTGGGCCCAGAGCCCGGTGGGCTCGATCCATGAGGAGTTCATGTTCGGAGAGGCCTGGCACCAGCTGCAGGAACAGCTTGCCGAGGTAGGTTTGTAGATCCTCGTGGGAGACGGCCTCTGGATTGCTTCTGAGGTGAATGTTCTGTCTCCTTTCTCGGTTCTCCAGGTCTTCTAATGCGGCTTGCAGGTCCCGGATTGCTTCGCCGCATCTGGAGACTTCGTCATGGGTCTCGGTCTGCGAGTTAATGACTCCCTCCATTTTGGCCTCGAGTTCTTCTGTTCTGTCCATGAGGGCTCCTACATCGGCTCGGATGCTCTTCAGGGCCTTCTCCGTGTCTTCTTGCACCCCTCTTCTCATTTTGATGATCAGGGAGTCAAAGAACTCTTTATTGAGAATGGGGGGATCTGAGTCGGGCTGCTCTTGCTGGTCATTTAGTGCCACGTGCTCTGGCTCTTCGGCGCCATCTTGGGATCCAGGGCTCAGCTCTGCCTGGCGCGGTGCCGGGGTGAAAAACGTTGTGACTGAATTTTTTTTTTTTGGCCTTTCGCCACCATCCCCTTAGTGCCGAGTGCAGGGATGGGAGTTGAATTCTGGCGGTCTGGGGTAAATTGCTTATTCTGGTAGTTTTCTTCTGAGGGTGTCGGGAGCTCTTCTCCTAGTCAGCCATCCGTCGTGACGTCACCGGAAGTCCTCCATGACAAACTGTTTTAAACAGAATAATAATGAAAAAAACAAAATAAATTAACTTATTATTGTGAGGTGCATTTTTCTCCACCATATATTTTTTTCCTTTCCCAAATTCTATTTTAATTAAGTTTGTCATATGTTAATGATTATATCTATTAGAGTGTGTGTACAGTATATGTATCACGTATCTGTTTGTGGATGCGTAATTATATTCATGCATGTGGCTCTTGAAATATTTTGACCAAAGACATTTTTGAAAAAATGGCTCTTTCTTGAAAAGCAGCAGATTTCTCAGTTAGGTCCTACTTTTCTTACATAAATTAAATATACTTTTTTTATGCTAGAATCATTTATTTTTAGTGTAACTAAGCATTACTAAAATAGATTTGTCATCAATAGTGTGCAAATAGAGAATTATCCCTGACTGTAGGTGAAATACCGAGGAGACGTCATCCAGGATGGAGGACACCCCCACAAGTGCGCCAGACACCGCAAGCAGCTCTATTAGACCATGAGAAGCACCAAGGATACACTGATGACAGAGGACTGACCACAGCTGGGACTCTTTTATTTATATGGGACAGATCTGCATGTATTCATTTAGGTAGGAAGGACTGTAGCAAATCTATTGGCCAATATTTTTTAACGTTCTGTATCTTTGTGGCCTTGGTCAAAAGAGATTGGTCTATAGGATTCTGAGTTCAAGGGGTCTCTCCCTTCTTTATTAATTATTTTTACAAATGTAGTTTTTCCCGTCTCTATATATTCTTCTTTATCTCGAATTTCTTTTATATAACGTACTCAGTGTAATTATATGGTATGCCACTTTCACTTGATAAAGGCCAGCTACAGGCTGAAGCGTTGTGTTTCACATTGGCACAATAAATTTTGCTTGAAGAAAACCCGTAGTGCTTTGATTCATCTACATTACTTTGGATTCAACAATATTGGTAACATCTGTAGAGGGTAGATCAATCTTTCGAAACTGATAATTTTAACCATCTGACATCTGCCAGATAATTTAAGTGGTAAATTTTGCACCCCCCTAATTCTGTAATTATTTTGGGGATAATTGTCCCAAATTTATTTTTGTAAAGATGTTTACAGGTGCGACCATGAGTATTCTTTAACTTGCCTTGGAAATTCTGGGGCAATATCCAGGTAATGCTGTTAACATGTCAGTGAAATTTCTGCAGAAATACTAATGGCCCAGCAGATTAACACAGCGGGGGTCCCTGGCAGTCCCATTAGTTTTTCTGCAGAAATGTCCCAGAAAATGTTGCAGCATTACTGGGGTATTGTTGGTGATTGCCAAAGATTTTCCAAGGCAAGTTTTAGAATACTCGTGGTCGCACCTGTACCTTCCGGATCAATATAGATTCCTAAATTTTTAAGTGGTTTCCATGTTACATTGAATGGACATTTTCCCTCCTATGTCATATTATTTTTACTTGATGGGATTAGTATTTCAGTTTTAGCTGCGTTCACCTTAAAACCCGAAAATGTTCCAAACTCTTCGAATACCTGACCCTTTATATTTGTCATACTGCATGGGGAATACTGTAAATTCATAAATCCTTTTCTTTATCTCACAACTGATCATTGATAGGTGGATGGTAAGCCAGAGTCAATAGAACTTGTGACACTTGACAAACCCAATGACAAAATATTGGTTTTCAATGCTTGCTCTCATTGTGCGTAATGTTGATCCAAGGCCGGTCCACCTCCAGTTTCAGGTGCATGCTTCTTATCCTTGACCATTTTCAACGTCACATAGCTACTGCAATCTCCAATTTATTTTTCACACCTCCAGGTGTCTAGGGGATATTCCTACATTGTTAACTCCATCTACCACTTCACTCCTCCTACACCCAGCTCTTACAGTATATCCTGTTGTGTTGCAGTTTCCGCTGCACCATTTCTGCTCTTATCCTTCCTTACACTTAGGGGCTTATGCAGAGAGGTACGTTAAGGTAAATTTCGCCAGGTTAGAGGCAAAAATGTCCGCATTTAGGCAGTTAGTGGCGAGAACTTGGCGGGCCAATTCAAATTCGCCAGACGTGTGGCGAGAAGCGTGATTTCGCCAATGCTAAAACACGCACGATTCCAGTAGCTCCAATGCGCATGTACACGCCAATTGGAGCTACTAAATGGCGCGTTTAGGGGAAATTTTGCCCGCCAACAAAAATTGTGGGCAAATACCGCGAGCCTGTGAATGGCGAGTTTCATGCCAAGTGAAACTCGCCTAATTAGCAATTTCATGCACACCGCGCTACCGGAGTACCCTGCATAGCACAACATTAAATGCCAATCCTGCGGCGAATTTAAGCCTTTCTTGAACCGTACCTCTCTGCATAAGCCCCTTAATGTCTCTGGGCAACCTGAAGCACCCCTACTTCTCAGCTCATGTAATTTTATCTTAATACTTATCAATCATGTAACTGTGGAAGTTACATGGTTGATAAGATGCTAAATCCCATTTATGGTGGATTGATTTATTTTGGATATATCACAATAAATGTTTTAATTTTTTTATTTTTTTATTAGCCAGCTGTAGAACAACTTTTTATTTTAAAAGTTCCCTGAATCATTTCAGCTTCTTTTTTATGTCAAAATGTAATACTCAAGACTGCATACTTGTAATGTCAGCACAAGTAGTACTTCTCTCTGTGTCAGTGACAACATATTATTAATCAATGTAATCTTGCTGTAAAATTCAATTCTGTTATAAAAGCTTAGCCCATCATTTTTGTTAGGTAAATGTACTCATTTATTTTGGATTTGTATACTGTTCTCCATCTTCCAAAGTGCATGCTGTTTCTAAATTTTTATGTTTTAAGTCATAGTGATATATCAAAGTGATAGGATAGATACTCACTGGTAGGAGTTCATCAAAGTTTTTCAAAAGTTTCTCACATACATAAATTCTCATATCAGTGTTTTGACACGGAGTTATTATAATGGTTTTCTGACAATATGTTATCATAAAAGATATAAAAGACAATTTAGTGGAAAAAGGCATGAAGCCTAAACATATGAAAATTAGCATGAATGTGCAAGTTTACTTATGCAATGACAGTGGTATACGTTTGAGAATCCTACAATATTATTTCCTTAAAAGTTATTTAAAAGTGAAGTTAGCAACAGACAAGTTCCACAGTCAATCTCTAACTCGTTCTCTCTTCGTGCGCTGTGTGCTCTAGTATATATGGCTTTATCTTCAGTATTTCATTTGAAATCATTTGACCAGGAAAAAACCCCCTTAAAAGATGTATAATATAATTTTTCAATAATGCCCTGGGTATTAACACACACTATGGAGGTAATTCTATATAGACTGAAGCCAGTTGGACTATATAGAATTTGGCCCTAAAAGGTTTATTACATTTGCTGTAAAGAAGAAATCATACCTACAGTATTTACAGTGTTTCTGCTCGGAATAGCTACTGTATTATCAAAGCTTGTACTCTTTCTATCAAATACAAATCAAATACAATTGAAACCTAACATTGTCCATAACGTTTTTCTCTTACTACAGCATGATGCATTGCACAATGTGATAGATGCAATTGATTGCTTACATATACTGTAGCTACAGTACTAAACAATTAGTGAGAGGGAGAATTTGTGCCATAAATTTAATTATCTTTTTATAATTGGTTTGCTAACATACACATTTTGAATGTTTTAGCAGACTTTCATCGGTCTTTCTATGATTTCTATCTTTTATCATTCATGTCACGGGAGACCAGGCATTTTCACATTTTTACGGGATCATTCATTGAGCAAAACCAAGAAGTAAAACAAATTGTCATTTATTCCATTGAAACGTACACCCAGTGGATTACAATTATACAGAGGAAAACACACTTACTGGGGGTCTGGGCTACAAAACTAACATTTCCTAGTCGAAATAGCACAGAAAACAAAGTCTCTACAAGTCCTTTAGATGACCGGGACTAAGCCCGAAAAGTCCTGGAACTGTACTCAGCTTGCAGTTCCTGACGCTACCACTCTTTCCAATCTGGAGGTGCTGAAATCCCGGGAGCGAGTACCAAACGTCCTGTACTCTTTTCGGCTTGTAGCTCCAGCCATGACCGCTACGTTCTCTTTTCAGAACTTGACCCTGAAAAGGGGAACTTAGAAAATGTCTTGCCTTGAAATTTCCGAAGCCGGCTCGCGTCTATTTATGACAGAGCATCTTTTTGTCAATTCAAATCTGCCGCTGCTGTCTTGGCGCTTAGAATCTCCTGAGATCATTGGATGCTAGGCTTCTTATAGGATTTCAATCCCATTCACAGATTACCTCAGCCAATCAGAGCGTGGGATTTTTGCCACCAGACTATCAGCGTTTTGCCGGTACCCTGAAGCAGGGCAGGCACTTTTTTAATTCTGCAAAGGGGCATGCGCCAACCTGGCACCTTTGCCTCTTAGCATATGGAACCCCCCACCATGCCAGGATCCTCAGAGTCTGGGACCTGGCAAATGGTCACCTGATAGCCTTCATTCATGCCAGGATGTGGGTACTCAAGGAGAACACCGGGACTCTGCCCACACTAACACCTTGGCATCTCTGCAGCTTTCAAGTCCAGGACCCAAGCAGACTTAGTGGCAGTAACGTGGTAGCCATTTGGTCTCTCGAAACCATGGACTTAGAAATCCCTAGCTAATATACAGGGCACCAAGCATTATACTGTACATGTTTAAACATACAGTGGCGACACTGTTAATTCTAACACAACCGTCACCGCGGTTAAAAAAAATGCGGGCGCCGCGCGGCAGTACCCCGCCACGAACCGGGAAGGCTCGCGGCCGCTTTCCAGCACCTCGGGCGCTTTCAATAGAAAGAGCCATAGCGCTTTTCTATTGCGGCGCGGGATAGCCTGGGCAATGTGCGGGGAGCGCGCACGCAACTTTCAACAACATGCCCGTCACGTGCCCGGCCAGCTCCGTCTTTTGTAAGACTAAGCTGTGCCGCAGCAGTACCTGTTTAATAAAATAAACTTGGATACTCTGTTTTGCTAAAAATGTCTAAGTCCTTCTTTGGTGTCAGGGATAGAATAAGAATTTATACTTTCTATTCTCACTAGCCATATCCCTGCCACCCTGCAAAACCTGACTTTTCATTTTTATAGAAAATAAACCTTGCAGCTTTATCTTACAACTGTAGCACCCCTGAACCCCTATACCAGGTTTATGATGACTTGGGCATGAACTGGGCACCCCCTCTATACTAGGGACACCTGTACCGTTCTGGGGATATCTTGATCCTCTTTGCCCCTTTTACCTGTCTGGTCTGTGCTGAATCAAGGACTCCTGGCGGTGAGCTGCATGAACGTTTTCAAGGTAAGATTTTGACCGGAGCATTGAAATTTAATGTATACAAGAATCTTACCTGATACCCGGCTACATTCTTGCGGTATCCAGTAACTCTGGAACCCCGCTACATAGCCACAATCTGCAAAGACTTTCTCCGCAAAACCCACCCTGAACCTCATAGCCTAGCAATCTCTGCTTGCTGGCACTCCTGGAAAGGCAAAAACATAAAAATTCTTTGTCACATATTTTACATACAGGCACAGTAGTACATACAAAAAAGTCAGGTCCAAGAGCTGACACTCTAGGACCCCAAAACATGGATCAGGGCAACCAAGTGGGCATGACCTTTATTAGTGACCCTGGTTACCCCTTCACCATCACAATTCATCATTCTGTTTAATTCTTAAATGTCACATTTTCAATGGGTTTTTTTTACATTTAATATACATTTTAAAACATCATGTATTATTTTTTTCTCATTTGTAATTTGTAGCCCACAAAAACAATGCAGTAGTCTGTTGAATTCGGTCACCTAGAGGGAAAGTTGGGGGAAAGGGATAGGGAAGGAATGTTACCCCTGCACAGCTCGTTCAGATAATGGTACTGTGCTATTCCCAGGATAGGGATAATATGTGAACAAGGAGAGAAATAACCTGGTAAATGAAAGCACTCTACAGTAGTACCCTAGAATATTATGAATAATTGAATGATTAAAAAATACTTTTATTAATATTTGTATTAAAATAAATGGGTATAGGTAGAAACACTACGAATGCTAAGTATCCTCGGTCAGTATTGTTAATACTTACTACACAGTAAATAACTTTGCACCTAAATTGCATCCTTTAGTTACTGTAAGTATTAAATGTAATAAGCCATTGCCCTCGACTTTAAATGTCTTTATTTCTATTCAGAGGGCTACGGCGCTTACGCAATACCACTGGATGTTTATAATCCTTTATATTGTGGTGATGAAAGTGGCATATTCACGATCATAGCTCTGCCCATATATTGCTGCAGTACAGCAGTACTCTTTGTAATGTATCATAAGTTTACTGCTGACCTTAGGACCTGTACTACATTTAATTAAAAGAGTGGTGGTGTGACTTCAGATAATATTCACTGTAGTAAACTTATAATGTTACCAAAAAGTTTAAGAGTAAAATTAGTGGTGTCTCAAATCACTATTAAACTCATTCTCAGTCACGGTATGCTAACTCCCTAGTGTCTGATCAGGACAATCAGGTGTAAGCCACTTACCGAGGATACTTAGAATTCGTCGTGTTTCTACTTATACCCATTTATATTACTACGAATATTAATAAAAGTATTTTTAAATCTTTCAATTATACATAATATACTAGGGTACTAAAGTGCTTTCATCTACCAGGTTATTTCTCTCCTTGTTCGTCTGTTGAATTCCCAAGAATATGTTGTGTTATACTAGATTAATTAGAATAGTGAAATAACACAGATAATTATGATGAACATTGAGAGACCAATATATTTAAAATAGGAAATACTGTAGATTCTTGTATTTGTTGTACATGACAAAAAATATTGCCATCTTCTGACAAATGAATACACAACTTGGATAGTTGGTCAACAATTATGTACATGCTATAATGTCTTAAATAAATATGTTTAATGTTGAATTTAAATTGTATTTGATTTGTATGTGAAAGAGAGTATAAGATTTGATAATAGATATTCCCAGCAGAAAAAACTGTAAATTAAATATACACTTTGAATATGAATATCTATATAAACATTGTAATTTATCTTAACCCTACAAATGACCTCTTCAAAATTTACATACACTATGGATGTAGCAGAGCAATTTGTTTCCTTGGAGACCCTCTCTGCACAATAAATAATGAAATAAATGCCCCACTATATTCAAAGCATTTTTTTTAAATTGCTTCAAAAGTTACACTATTTGTGTAAATTATTGTGTAACTTCTGTTTTGGAATAGAGAGAGTGCACTGCCTAAGATGCCGAGGGAGTGGAGAATCTGCAGATAAAGATGATGTTCTGAAAACGTGAACAAACCTAGAGCTCTTAAAAAATAAGTGACATCAAAAATGCAAAGTGATAAGGTTAGGGAGGTCACGGTGACTAGTGCATTTGAAGTTAATACAAGTCTAACAAAACCATAAATACACTGCTCCAAAAAAAAAAAAAAACCTCCTCATAGTTCTTGTAAAGTATGTCTTCTTGGCAATGGGGAGCGCAGAATCAATGGATATGTGAAAAAATAAAAAGAACATACATAGTGCAATATTGTAAATATAGAAAAATTGGTGATATTAGGACATCTTGTAATACTAAAATTCACATGGTGTAAGATTTAAACAGGAATGGGTATAATATACTCGGGATCTTTAAAAGATGGCAGGTAGATTCCCTCAGATATCCTTTAGACCAAATTACAGTCCTGCGTCTCTCCCAGCAGGCAAGATATGACACAGGAACAGGAACAGTAGTTAAAGAAAACTGCTATAGTAATATTGATAATGCAACATCAATACTTACAGTTAAAAAAGTAAGAACTAGCATGGAGTCAGATAGGGATCCCACTCCAAACGCAACCGCTTCCCTGGCACGATGTCAGCTGTGCGATGCTATCTCTCACTCAGCTCAACCACTCAGCTCACATTAATTGTAAGTGTTGATGTTGCACTATCAATATTACTGTAAAATTGCTATGTTACAGTAACTACTTCCCACAGTGCACAAGGGCCCAGACATACCAAACTTTGTTAAAGTGGAATCCCAAAAATATTCTGGACATTATTATTACAGCAATCTTAAGTTTGTATTCATTAACATTTGTTACCTCTAATCCAGAAATAGAAATATAGATGAACTTACAGTGTATTCATCTATAAACGTATTGCTGGCTTATAATAATATAATTATATGGCAAACTATTATTTAGGGAGATGAATGTGTAGATATGGGTTCCAATAGGAAACACATTCACATATGCATGCCTTTTGGTTTATAAGAGTTATGACACGACAGAGAATCGATCCAAATATATAAACGTAATGTTTATTAGAGCACAGCACAAAATATAAGACTAAGGCTAAGGCCCCGCTCCCAGAGTCAGTGCGCCCGCACTGCAGACAGGCGGGGCGCTGACATACACAGACCGCGATATGCGGTCTGTAGGGAGCGGGAGCCAGAGCGGGAGGTGGGCGGGAGTGGGAGGCTTGAGCGGGAGGGGGGGCATGGCTTGAGCGGAGGGACCCGCTACTCTCCCCCCCCCTCCCTCCACGGCTCGGGTAAGTAACACACACACACACACAGAGACAGAGGCAGGCACTCACGCACTCAGGCACACACATACACACACACACACACACACAGACAGAGGCAGGCACTCATGCACTCAGGCACACACATACACACACACACACACACAGACAGAGGCAGGCACTCATGCACTCAGGCACACACATACACAAACTCACACACACACAGACAGGCACGCACTCAGACACACACACAGACAGGCACTCACGCTGCTTTCACTCCACACTCCTCCCCGCTCCCCGAAGCCTCTCCTCCTCCCGAAGCCTCCCCTCCCATTGGCTCACAGCCACACCATGTGACGCGTCAACGCTAGGGAACACCATTCTCTTGTATCCCATAGCGGCTGATGCGCCACAGCGTGTAGTAAGCTGTGCAGCCAGGGGGGACCGGCTCCGCAGGATTCCCCTGCTGGTGGGGAACTCGCGTGTGGACGCCCGCGCCACCGAGCGCAGCGGGACCGAGGCCTTACACAGTAATACTACATATACTTCCTTATAAGGTTTGTACTTATTACAGGCCTAACAAAACAATACAATACAGTACATCCTACCTAACAATATAAAACACAGGTATATACAGATTTACAAGTGCACAAGAATTATGATCATAATTACCTTCTGAGCTCTGCTTCTCTTTCCCTCCTGTACTTCTCTTCACTCCTTCTCTCTTAACTAACTGACATTCTGTCTAGTTTAATTGAGTTTTCTACCCTCATCGGTAACATGTAGGAGGTTCTGATTGGTTGAGGATGTGTGCTTAAACCAAATTGTGTTTTTATCTTTGAAGATGGTGGGAAAACCCTAGAAATACCAAATCTATCAATAAATGTTTTATACATGTCAACATCCTGATTGGAAAATAGCAGCTGCATCTACAAGGGGTCTATATGGTAATTCAGGAAACAAAGTATTGTCTTTTGAAGTCCCTGATAATCAACAAGAGATGTTTGGACAGGGTGGGAAGTCTTTTGTTTGTCAATATCTTCTCCTGGAATGTTTATTCAGGTGAAGATAGAGAATCTACTTCCAAAGACTGTTTGTGAAGCCTGTAAACAAAAGCTTCCTGTAAGCAACCTGTAAGCAATTCTCTTGGGTAACAGTCGCCCCCTTGTGGCCATAAAAACAATATATTTGGCCACACCTATTAGAGCAATTGCTTATGCCTAATTTTCATTAACAATATGTGTGTCCCTATCTATATGTACATCAAATACAGGAATATAGTTTTCAGGATTGGGACCACCTGGTTCACTATTGAGGCGAAAATCACCCTCAAAGATAGGAATTGGAGTAATCACTATGTTTCCGATGGTAGTGGACTCATGTGGGACGAAACAAAAATTTGGATTAGGTATTGTACACGACTGACCCCCATAGAGGTATTCCCTGTGGTTACCTGCAATACAGCCCATCCATGTTGTATGTGACCTTTACTATAGGCATTCTCCACTTTTTTAACTGTACAGTATCAGACATCCAATTTCTTAGGGAAGGAGCTTGAGTTGATCTTCTTCCCAGTTTCAGTCTCTCTAATACTTCTTTGAGGTCTCTTGGTGTCATTGTCTTTGACTGTGTTGTACTCCATCATTGCTGTAAGCTCTTTTTGATTAAGGCCACATATCAGACTGTTGAATTCAAAGACATCACAACGGCACAGGTACCTATTCTCCTTCACGGTACAGCATGCTGTGTTTGGTACCCGCCAGTACCAATCAACTTGTACTAGAAGTTCTGATAGCGTCAACCTCTCCTTGTAGACATCTTCTTCTAGTTGTCCGATGGAATGTACGGAAGCCAGGTTATCAAAGAAGGATTCATCTTGATTGAAGACAGGCAAAGAGATTGTAAAGGACACATATAGGATATTGTTATCTGAGCAGGCTGATTGCTTACATGATAGTGGTGCAAACCTCTATTTGGGTGTACTGTAGGGTCACTCTACCTAAATTCCTAATGGTGGAAATTGCCAATGGTTTACAATCCCCAGTATTACTATAGCTCTGAGGACAATACCATTGGGACAAATATTTACCTTTTAGAATATCTGTTACCTTTCCTGATTATATATCCCTGATGATGTCACTTATTTTATTAAGGACAAGACTGCCATGCAGATGATACAATATTTGTGGTATTTCCACCGCTAACCCCGTTCCGATAAGAAAAGTTGTTGTGTTGCATTTTTTTTAATGCGATATTATGACTATTTTTATCAGATCCTATATTTTGAACGAATCCGATGAAAAGTGCTTTATTTTTGGCGATGCAACTTTGATGTATTGCACAATAAAAATATGACACTTGTTTGGCCGATAATACCACATTTGTAGGTTACCACAGCTTTATGTACCTGGGCCAAAGTGTTATGGGCTTGAGAAGTTTAAAGCACCTTAAGAGGAAAGGGGTATGGTGTCAGACCAGACTCAGAAGTTTAACCCACACAACATCTGTTATTCAAGACAGAAGCTCTAGCAATGTGAGCAAAACAAGCTGATGGCTTGCACCACTGTCACAGCATACTTAGTTTTGAGCACTACTTTTTATTGAGTGCTCATACCTATACAAAGTACTAACTTTGTCCTCTTCTGAGGTAGAGAAGCATATATATAGCCCTCTTTCCCCCACCCTATGGGATATGATGTCGCTACCAGGTATGTAGTGGTGCATAATACCTGTTGGCTTGCAGGAGAGCTAATGTTCCGTCAATGTTGTTGGGGTAACAGCACAGGCTTTTGTGGTAATTGCATAGTTCCATCTATGTTGATGCCAGCGCCGCCATCTTCAGCAGACTCAATGAGTACTGAAGGCAGTCCATGCAGAAAAACTATCACATACTCCCCCTGAGACTGCAGACTCAGGCCAGGAGTGTAGTTACACAGGACCATATTTATTCAGCAACCAGCATACAATAGATATACACTGATTACAGACTTCTCTTAGGTCCCAGACCTCAGGATGGCCCCTTAGTCAGCTTTGAGCCTTGAGGCCTTTCCAGCTGCATTTGCTTTGCAATAACCCATTTGACGGGGCTGCAGGTTATAGTCCCATCCCAGAGGGTTAGACAACACACACTGACTCAATTTAGGGTTGCAGCTTCCATAATACAGAGGGGGAAGGTGCAAGGTCTGAGCCCAGTATTGGGCAGAACACAGACTCTGTCCCACCTCCACCCCTGTCAATCAAGGAAGCTGCTGGTGTAGGGAAAATCCAAGATTGGGCCTGACACTGCCTGCACTTACCAGGACGTGCATGTCAGGGAGGGTAGACTGGTAGCCAAACCAGCATGGCTACAAATAAAAAGCAATCTTCTTCCATAAGACAACTTCTGGTGTGGGAAGACACCTTACAGTCAATTTCGTTGAATATACTCTAATTATTCAGCACCGAAGGTGTCTTATGGAAGAACACTGCTTAGTAAATATGACCCACTGTCTTTATCATTTATAAGATTAGAAGTACTAACTCAAGTCATTGCTAACTTTGTTATATTACTGTCTCTCTGAATCTGCTTTATGTGCTGTGCTTAACTTTGTTTTAACTTGTGTGTTTCAGAAAACCTGTGTTTTATTTAACATCACCTGGCCTCAGTTACTCCTAGCCCTCAGTACATTTTATCACTTTGTGTTTCAACTCCTTTCAAGGTTGCCATCAACAAAATACATATCCCTTGGTGGTATGCTAGTAGATAGGGGTGCACTTCTAGACCTCAGCTGGTTTAGTTGACACTGCAGACTACAAAAGCACTGGTTGTGGGTTTTAACTCTGTTAGGTTTGACACCAGTACACTATTCAGTATATGTGAAGGAATTGGGGTGCTCAAACCCGCAGTAACTCCATCCAAAGGCATAAATCTTAAACTTGCTGGGACCTGTCCAGGAAAGCAGTGAGACGACACCAAACACCTCGTGGAGTGTTCGTGGAGCGGGGACAGGTTTACAGGACGGGCACAGCTTGCTGGGACCTGTCCAGGAAAGCAGTGAGACGACACCAAATACCTCGTGGAGTGTTCGTGGAGCAGGGACAGGTTTACAGGACAGGCGGTGAAGACATCGGGTCAGGTAAGGGCAGCAGGCTGTAGACTGCCGTGAGTTCATGAGGGAGGCATCCACAGTTGCTTCTCCTCTTGCCTCTATCTATTCCCTGCATACTAGCCCCCCACCCTGGTTTAGTCTGCAATTCACCCTCCTCATTGACTTTATTATTCAGTTGTTTATCCTGCAGCAACATTGCCTATTTTTCTACATATACAGTATGATAGAGGTTGCTTTCACACAAACAGTCATATACACTTTTTAGAGCATAGGACACTTGGGGTTTATTCATCTTTCCTTTTTCACTGGTATTGCATTTGACACCACATATCGAATT
>WSYH01001164.1:88394-137603 GCA_036426205.1 Ascaphus truei | reverse complement strand
GTAGTGTGAGGTGGTGTGAGGCACAGGGGTGAGGCAGCAGGAGGAACAGGGGTTTGAGGCAGCGGGAGGCACAGTAGTGTGAGGCGGTGTGAGGCACAGAGGTGAGGCAGCGGGAGGCACATGGGGGTGAGGCAGCGGGAGGCACAGGGGTTTGAGGCGGACCGGCGACAGGGGTGTGTGCTGGGAGGGGATGCTGTAGGCGCAGGGGCGTGAGGTGGCGGTTTAGTTACTTACCTGGGCGGGAGGTGGCACCGGCTGGTGCACATTGTGTGTGTGTGTGTGTGTCACACTGTTAGACCACACCGGCCAATGAGAGGTGTGTGGGGGCAGGCGGGCCAAGGGAGCCATCTCATTGGCCTGAGGTGGAGTGACGGGCCAAAGGTCCAATGTGATTGCCTCTAGACACAGGGACATACAATGTTTTCAAAAATATATATATAGATGAATTACTACTGTGAAGCGCTATGTACATTTATGGTGCAATATAAATAAAGACATACAATACAATACAATGGGCTGTATGTGACCCTGTGTATGATCCAGCACCACGTTAGGTGCCATAGTCACTGACAAGTTTTGAATGTTTTCATACATATATTATAATGTTGAAGAGTTATGGATCCGACCTCATTGCTAGTTAAATTTGGGTCGTGGTCTCTAAGGGAGCGGGGAGGTAGAAACTGCAATTTAAATAAGGGTGGGATGCCTACTTTTTAAGGTGTGGGTTCTTGGGGCTGCGGATTGGCGGCTGCAAGTGTTACTTTGCAGGTGTTTAACCCGAGTTACTGTTTGACTCAAGCAATTAACTTGGTCGGGCATGAGTCCTAACTATTGGAGCCACTTAGTGGCCTCAAACATTTTTCCTTTAAATGCTATTTTTGTATACTTATTATTCTTCCTTTCCTCTCTTTGTCTCCCTCCACCTTCAGTAACAGCAAGGTCCCATAGTCCCTGTATTGTTGTAAGGAATCGAGGAACACGTCCTTTGCAAGACCTCTACTATGGCATCATAGTGGAACTCTATTAGAGTGCCACAGTGGAGCTCTATTAGAGTGCCACACAGTTTAGCTCCGCCCCCTCAAACGTGAAGCCATGCACCGCTCCCCAGCTGCATGGAATGTACTCTTCCACCCCACTTGTCTCCAGCAGCCAATCCTTGCCTCCGCGGAGGCCGCGCCTCTGTTCCGCCTCCCTTGCTACTGGTTCCTGTGTGCTATTAATATCCTGCAGTTCCCTTCCTGCTTTGCTGAGCATAACTATTGTAGCCTTGAGCTCCTACGTCTGTTGAGCCTTGCTCCTTGTCTTGTGTTTTCCCTGCAGTTTGATTCTACGTGTACCAACCTGGCTTGACTTTGAAAACCCCTCTGGATATTGACCCCGGCTTACCTTTGACTCTGCTGACTTCTCCAACCCAGACCATGGTTATACGAACTTCCACAATTCTGACCTCTCCAACCCCAGACCATGGTTATATGAACTTCCACAATTCTGACCTCTCCATCCCAAGACCTTGGCAAGTATCAGGACTAACCCACTCTCTCCAACCCAGACCTGGCTGCTTTGACAATCCGCCTGTCAGGCATGTTTCTGCTGCTGTGTGTGTGTGGTTCCCTACTTCCCCACCTCAGTACCGGGGTCTTGTCTTGCTCGTGGGCAGAGAATGCATTACAGTATGCTCAGCCCAATGAACATGGACCCCCTGTGGTGAGCCAAGCCCTGTATTCAATCTCTGAGCATTTACAATATCTGGACAATCAAATTGCCTCCCTGACTCAAGAGCTGGCAACGGTTTCTCCCAACCAATCTCAATCCAGAATAATTTGGCCTGCTACTCTGTCTGTTTCTTCCCCTGAAGCCTCTCTCTCTCAAGCCACGTTTCCCCACTCCCAATTGATATGTGGGAAATTCCCATGGATACCGAGGTTTCCTCAACCAATGTGACATACAGTTCGAGTTAACCCCTTCCCGCTTCTCTTCTGATAGAGCTAAGGTGGCGTATATTATCGCTTTATTAACCAGAGATGCATTGGCATGGGCATCCCCCACCTGGGAGCAGAGACCGGAGCTTATCCAAGACTTCCCACGCTTCAAGAAAGAATTTAAGCAAGTCTTTGACACCCCTGGCTGTATGATTACTGCTGCTTCTTCTTTGTTTCATATTTCACAGGGCCACAGATCGGTTGCAAGATACGCTCTGGAATTTCGGACCATCGCAGAAGAGACGGCCTGGACCGATGAGGCGTTATCTGCAACTTTCTGGCAAGGTCTCTCCGATACATTAAAGAATGAATTAGCTGCTCAAGAAAGACCCACAATGCTCGAGGATCTTATTGCCATGTGTATTAGGGTGGATCAACACCTTCAGGAAAGGAGGCTGGAGCACCATCCCTCACGTTCTCTCACACCAACTGCTCTTGTTCCCAGTCTGTCCCCTCCTATTTTCCCAGCTCTCAAGGCCAGAACCAATGCAGTTAGGAAGCCACCAGCTCTCCCCTTCAGAGAAACAATGTCGGAGAACTGGAGGATTATGTCTCTACTGCAGACTGCCAGGTCATCTGGTGCTTTACTGTCCCACAAAGCCAGGAAACGCCAACACCCAATAAGGTATAAGGGTGTCTCATTGGGTACCATTTCTTCTTCCCCTTCTATCAAGAGAGGTCTACCAACCAGGGTCCATGCTGTCAATCTTCTTTGAGGGTCCTGGCTTACGAGTTCTTGCCTTTGACTTCATCGATTCCGGGTCTGAGGGAAATGTTGTGGATCAAGATTTATCTACCAAACATAAGATTCCTCTGATCAAGAAATCAATACCGGTGGGTCTAGAGGCTATCGACGGATGCCCTCTCCAGCCCGCCTTCATTTCATTAGAGACTCCTACTTTTACTCTCTCCACTTTTGACTGTCAAAAGGAAAACATCTCACTGGATGTTATCCATTCACCCTTGGTACAGGTAATTCTGGTCCTTCCTTGGCTCCAACAACACAATCCGCTTATAGACTGGACAGACAAGAGACCTATACAATGGGGTGTTGCCTCTGAAGTTGCTTCTGTATCCTCGATACAACTTATTACTGCGTAGAGACCAGTATGCCTGCCAAACCTATGCTTCCTGAAGTATATGCAGATTTCATTTATGTTTTTGATAAGGTTCGTTCTGAGATCCTTCCCCCTCACCGTCCTTACAATTGTCCTATCGATCTTCTGCCCAGTGCCATCCTTCCAAGGTAGATCTTATTCTTTGTCCCTTTCTGAGACTAAGGCTATGTCTGAATACATTCAGGATAATTTAAAGAGAGGTTCATTAGCGCTTCATCCTCCCCAGATGGGGCTGGGTTCTTTTTTGTTAATAAGAAAGATGGTTCACTGCGTCCATGCATAGACTATAGGGGTCTTAAAAAAATAACCCTGAAGAATCGTTACCCCTTGCCACTCATTTCAGAATTGTTTGAACATCTACCAGGTTCTTCCATTTTTTCTAAACTTGATCTTCTTGGGGCCTACAATCTCTTACGCATTCGACAAAGGGACAAATGGAAAACAGCCTTCAATACGAGAGACGGCCATTACGAATATTTGGTCATGCCTTTCAGGCTCTGTAATGCCCCAGTTGTCTTTCAAGAATTTGTGAATTATATTTTTCGGGGTGTCCTCAACATTTTTGTAATTGTCTACCTCGTTGATATTCTTATTTTTTCTAAATCTATGTCCGAACATATCCAGCTTACCAAGTTAGTTCTCTCCCGTCTACATGAGAATCATCTCTATGCCAAGATGGAGAAATGTATTTTTCACCAACCATCCACTTCTTTCTTGGGATACATTATCTCTGATAAAGGTTTCTCCATGGATCCTGATAAACTCAAGGCAGTTGTAGATTGGCCCCAACCCACTTCTCTCAAGGCGATTCAGCTGTTTCTTGGCTTCGCCAATTATTATCGTAAATGTATCCATAATTTTTCTGCCACAGTGGCTCTCATCACTGCCCAGACGAAGAAAGATGTGGATACTTCTTCCTGGTTTCCTAAAGCATGCCAGGCTTTTGAAACTCTTAAGAAAGTGTTTGTCTCTGCTCCCATCCTACACCATCCGGACCCTAAACTTCCTTTCACTTTGGAAGTAGACGCCACGGATATTGGAGCAGGAGCCGTACTCTCACAGAGATAGTCCCCACAGAATAAATTACACCCCTGCGGGTTTTTCTCAAAGAAATTCTCCCCCGCAGAACAAAACTATGATGTTGGCAATAGGGAACTTTTGACAATCAAACTTGCTCTCCAAGAGTGGAGACACCTCCTGGAGGATACTGAAAATCCGATTTCGATCCTCACGGACCATAAAAATCTATTAATATAGAGGGGACTCGTCGCCTCGGTTCCCGTCAGGCTTGCTGGGCATTGTTTTTTTTCCAGATTCAACTATATAATTTCCTACATTCCTGTTACTAAGAATCTAAAAGCTGATGCTTTATCCTGTCAATTCGTCAGTGAAGACAGATCTGAAGATATTCCTGAGACCATTCTACCCGCCAAATATGTCATCTTGGCTAACTCTTGATGTACTGGACAAGATCTTGGAGACTCAGACGCTCATCCCAGAGGATATGGAAGTGCCGGAGGGTTGTTTGTATGCTGCATTACAATTTAAGCAGAAGTGGGGTCACAACTCTAAGTCTGACGATCACCCGGGTACAAAGAGAACTTCCGACCTGATTAGACGCATCTTTTGGTGGCCTAATATGTTTAAGAATGTTAAGGAATTCATCAACTCATGTTCCATCTGTGCTCGAAATAAGTCCGCCCGCAATAAGCCGTCTGGTCTGCTTCATCCCCTACCCATTCCTGACCGACCGTGAACCCACCTCTCAATGGACTTTATTGTTGAGCACGCTGTTAATTGTGGAATGAATACTATTCTCGTTATTGTTGATAGGTTTTCCAAACAGGCCCATTTCATTCCTCTCAAGGGTCTTTCTAATTCTGCCACCATAGCAGATATTTATATCAAAGAAATATTTCTTATTCATGGAGCTCACACTCTATTGTGTCCGATGGGGGGTCTCAGTTCATCTCGAAATGTTAGCGTGCCTTCGCTCAAAAGTTGGAGATCACTCTTCTTTTTTCTTCTGGGTATCATCCCCAAATCAACGGACAAACCGAAAGAACAAACCAGTCATTAGAGCAATACCTGCAATGCTTTATTTCTGAAGCACAGGACAACTGGGTAAAACTACTCCCATGGGAAGAGTTCACCCATAACTCACTTAGAAATGAGTCCACTCAAGAATCACCATTTTTCATAAATTACTGTTTCCATCCAGCGCGCCTTCCTATCTCTTTCAATACTTGTGGAGTACCTGCAGCAGATTCCAGAGTGAACTCGCTCCAAATATCTTGGAAAAGGATTCAAAAGACTCTACAGGAAGCTGTACTCAAACAAAAAAAAACAGGCGCATCGCCATCGCCATGAGGCACCCAAGTTTAGGCAAGGAGACACAGTGTGGCTTTCATCTAAAAACATAAGATTGAAGACACCTATACTGAAACTGACCCCAAGATTCCTGGGCCCATTCACCATTCTCAAACAGGTCAATCCTGTGGCGTACTGCTTACAGCTGCCTCAATCTATGAGAATCCCGGCAGTCTTCCACGTCTCATTGTTAAAACCTGTTCTTCAAAGTTCTCAGTTTCCTGACATCTCACCTGAACCTCCATCTGTCATCGTACAGGGTCAAGAAGAATTTGAAATTCAATCCATAATTGATTCCAGATACTCCAGAGGAGGTATACAATTCCTCGTACACTGGAAAGGCTTTGGACCGGAGGAACGCTCATGAATAACTCTTCGTCAGATTCATGCTCCCGGCTTGTTAAGGCGGTTCCACGCCACGTTCCCACACAAGCATTATGGGAATTGTCCTGAGGTTGATCCTCAAGGGGGGAGGGAGGTACTGCACGGAATTGGGGAACATGTCCTTTGTGATGTATTCCCTCCTGTGAGGATTCGGGGATCGCGTCCCCTGCAGCACGGTTTCTCCTCTGACTGTGTCAGTACTGCAGTGGCTGCTGCCTCCCATCACCCCCCCGCTCTCCTTACAGAGCGTGCACGTACCTGCTCCTCTACTACGCACGCACGGAGTGAAGCTCCACCACTTCGGGTGCGGCGCGCCTTGCTCATGAACGGGACACGCGCGTGACATCGCACCAACGAGTTCCAGCTGCGTGGAAAAGTTGCTTTTCGCCTCCCGTCCTCTGCAGCCTATCGCTGCCTCCACGGAGGCCGCGCCTCCGATCCGCCCCTCCTGTGACTGGTTCCTGTTCCTTTATAATCCTGCTCAATGCTCAGTAGCCTTGCTGAGCATAGCTAGAGTAGCCCTCGTGTGCCCCAGTCTTGTCAGCTTTGTTTTGTCTTGCAGTTTCTCCATTTTACCTCTTGTGTGTACCGAACAGGTTTGTAGTGGACTCTCTCTGGCTCTGGACCCCTGGCTTATGAATTACAACTATGAATACCTCTACTATCCTTGAATATTGGCTAACGGACTATGACTACGTTTACCTCTCCAACCCCAGACCTCAGGCTTACGGACAACTACTACGAAGACCTCTCAAATCTCTGGACACCGGCACGTATCGACTAACCCATCTATTCTACCCAGACCCAGCAACGCTAACCACCACCTACTGGGCACGCCCCAACAACTGTGGGTGTGTGGCATAGTCCTTCCCACCTCAGAGCGGGGTCTGGTCTTGTTTGTGGGAATGCGCGAGCGTTACAGTATGCTCAGCCCAACAAACATTGACCCCTCTGAGGTGGGCCAAGCCACAACTGCTATGTATGAGCATGTCCAACACTTGGATAAACGAGTCTCTGAGTTAACTCAGAAATTAGCGGAACTCACGTTATTGTACTCCCCCTCCAGAATCATTAGGCCAGCAACCTTAACTGCTTCTACTCTAGTGGGAAACATACCCCAGAAACCATGTCTTCCGACACCCAATCGGTATGCGGTTGAACCCCTAGGATGCCGAGGCTTTCTAAACCAATGTGATATCCACTTAGAATTAACCCTTCTCGCTTCCCTACAGATAGATCGAAAGTGGCTTATATTATTGCATTGTTAACTGGAGACGCATTGGCTTGGGCATCCCTTATCTGGAAGTTAAGGCCTGAACTCACTCAGAACTTTCTTTTTTTTTTCAAAAAAGAGTTTCAGCAGGTCTTTGACACTCCTGGCCGCAAAGCTACTGCCACCTCATCTCTTTTCCACATCACCCAGGGCCACCGGAATGTCGCGACGTACGCTCTTGAATTTCGGACTATTGCCGCAGAAACTGGTTGGAACAATGAGGCCTTAACCGCAGCCTTCTGGCAGGGTCTCTCTGACTCCTTGAAAGATCAATTGGCTGCATGTGTAAGACCCATTGCCCTGGAAGATCTGATCTCTGCAAGTATAGCGGTGGATCAACGCCTCCAAGAGAGACGAAGTGAACGCCAGGGTACACGTACGCCTGTATCTATATCTCTCTCTCCTACTCTCTCTCCTTCTTTTGTTCCAGTTCCTGAAGCACCTGAATCCATGAAGCTGGGTAGTCACCAGTTGTCCTTTACAGAAAAGCAGCGCCGGAGAAGCGAGGGCTATGTCTTTATTGTGGCCTAGCCGGTAATTTGGCGTACCGCTGTCCTATGCGTCTGGGAGAACGCCAGCAGCCAATGAGGTATGATGGCATTTCTTTAGTTACCATATCTTCTTGTCCTCCTTCCAAGGAAAATATGCCAAAAAGGATCCTTATGCCTATCATAATGGAGGGAACGGACTTTCGTACTTCTGCACTTGCCTTCATCAACTCTGGGTCTGGAAGAAAGTTTGTGGATCAGGATTTTGCTATAAAACACCGGATTCCGCTGCTTAGGAAGTCCACACCCATAGGACTCAAAGCAATAGACGGTCGTCCACTTCAGCCTGCCTTCATCAGCCTGGAGAATGCGATATTCAATATTTCCACCACGGATGGACACAAGGAACAAATCTCGTTGAATGTCATTCATTCACCATCGGTGCAGGTAATCTTGGGTCTTCCCTGGTTACAATTGCATAATCCTGTAATTGACTGGACTGATAAACTACCTATACGATGGCCTGTGCATGTCATATTCCTTGTGCTCCCCCTTCTCTTTCTCTTGCCGGTTTAAAAACCGCTGATACTGTTAAGGGCCCACTCCCTGAGGCTTATATTGCATTTCTTTACGTCTTTGATAAAGTTAGCTCTGAAGACCTTCCCCCACATCGTCCCTTCGGTTGTCCCATTGATCTCATCCCGGGTGCCACGCTCCCGAAAGGCAAATCCTATCCCTTGTCCATTCCAGAATCCTGTGCTATGTCCAAGTATATACAAGAGAACTTAAAGAAGGGATTTATAAGAAACTCCACCTCACCTGCTGTGGCAGGCTTCTTCTTTGTAAGAAAGAAAGATGGGTCTCTCCGCCCCTGCATTGTTTATAATAAGTTCACCCAGAAGAACCGATAACCCTTGCCACTCATCTCAGAATTGTTTGACCGCTTACAAGGTGTCTCAATTTTCTCCAAACTTGACCTCCGCGGTGCTTACAATATTATAAGCATCAAGGAAGGAGACGAATGGAAAACGGCCTTTAACACCCGCGATGACCTTATGAGTATCTAGTAATGCCATTTGGACTCTGTAACGCTCCTGCGGTCTTTCAAGAATTTATTAATGAGATTTTTCGTGATGTTCTCAATTTGTTTGTCATCGTGTATCTTAACGACATTCTCATTTTTTCTAAATCTCTGCTTGAACATATTCAGCATACCAAGCTGGTACTCTCTCGTCTTCGTCAGAATCATCTTTATGCCAAGATGGAGAAATGTATGTTTCATCAAAGTTCTACTTCCTTCCTGGGCTATATAATCTCAGAGAAAGGATTCACCATGGACCCTGAGAAATTAAAAGCAGTATTGGATTGGCCCCAGCCTACGTCGCTTAAAGCCATCCAACAATTTCTTGGCTTCGGAAATTATTATCGTAAGTTTATCCATGGATTCTCAACTCTTGTGGCTCCTATTACCACCCTGACCAAGAAAGATGCCGATCCTTCCTCTTGGTCTCCAGAGGCCTGTTCTGCTTTTGAATCCCTGAAGAAAGCCTTCACGTCCGCCCCATTCTGCATCACCCCGACCCGTCTCATCCTTTCACATTGAAGGTCGATGCCTCAGACATTGCAGCAGGGGCTGTGCGCTCTCAAAGACGTTCTCCTCAAGCTCACCTACATCCATGCTGTTATTTCTCCCAAAAAAATTCTCCTGCGGAGATCAACTATGAGGTTGGCAATAGAGAACTTTTAGCGATCCAGATGGCACTCCAAGAATGGAGACATCTATTCGAAGGTACCGAAAAACCTATTCTTACTCTTACCGATCACAAGAATTTATTGTATATTGAGGGCGCTCGACGCCTTGGTTCCCGTAAAGCCCGCTGGGCCTTATTCTTCTGAAGATTTAATTATGTAATTTCTTATATTCCTGGTACTAAGAATTTAAAGGCCGATGCATTGTCTCGTCAATTCTTTTCCGAGGATAAGTCAGACGAAATTCCCGACAACATTCTTCCTTCTAAATTCATCATCGCTGCTAACTCTTTCGACATCTTGGCAGGATTCTGGAATCACAGACGCAGGTGCTAGAAGGACTGGAGGTTCCTGAGGGCTGTCTTTACGCGGCAACCAGATTACATCGAAAGATTCACGAGTGGGGCCATGCTTCCAAATCAGCCGGTCACCCTGGGATCTGAAGAACAATCGACTTAATCAGACGTACCCTCTGGTGGCCCAAGATGTTGAGTGACATTAAGGAATTCGTTTCAACCTGTTCAGTCTGTGCTCGGAATAAGTCTGTTCGACAAAAGCCTGCAGGTCTGCTACGTCTGCATCCCGTTCCAGAATGCCGCAGGTCCCACTTATCAATGGATTTCATAGTGGAGCTACCTATTTCAAATGGTATGAATACCATCCTGGTCATTGTGGATCGTTTTTCGAAGCAGGCCCATTTCATACCCCTCAAGGGCCTTCCCACTTCTGCTACTCTTGCCGAGGTCCGTATCAAGGAGATTTTTCGTATACATGGGGTTCCCGTTTCTATCGTATCCGACCGGGGATCACAATTTGTGTCAAAATTTTGGCGTGCGTTTTCTCAAAGACTCAATATTTCGCTTCTTTTTTCTTCTGGGTACCACCCGCAAACTAATGGACAGACAGAAAGGGTAAACCAATCACTAGAACAGTATCTTAGATGTTTTGTTTCTGAGACTCAAGACAATTGGGCTGCTCTATTACCCTGGGCTGAGTTTGCACACAATTCTCTCCGAAATGATTCCACCCAAGAGTCGCTCTTTTTCATCAATTATGGCTATTATCCTAATTCTCTTCCTTTATTTTCTAATATTGCTGGAATTCAAGCCGCTGATGCCAGAGTCAACTTCTTCAAGACTCATGGAGTAGGATCCGGAAAACTCTTCAAGAATCCGTTCAGAGACAAAAGATCCAGGTGGATCGACTTCGTCTAGAGGCGCCCAGGTTAAAGACAGGAGACAAGGTATGGCTCTCTTCAAAAAATTGTTCCAAACAGTAGGGGAGCCAGATAATATGCCATGAAATAAAGAAAAATCACAAGAAGAGAACCATAGTGCAGACAGTTCAAAAATGTATCAACACATAAAATACAAATGGAGGCTTACATGGTTTCAGCAAACATCAGGCATGGGATAAGAATGGTAACACAGCCTACAGTTCGTCGCAAACTTGCTGTGGCTGTTCCCTGCGTCCACAGCACCGATTAACGTCACTTCCTATTCCGGAGTTTGACACACCATGCTTATCCTATGCCTGATGTTTGCTGAAACCATGTAAGCCTCCATTTGTATTTTATGTGTTGATACATTTTTGAACTGTCTGCACTATGGTTCTCTTCCTCTGTCTTTGAGCTCGGGAAGGATCACATGCATCACCTGCACAAGCTGAAGTCAACGTGCCACTGTGTTGGATCTCTGCTTTGATATTCTGCTCCACTTGTGAGTAGAACACCTATAGATTACTTATTTCACTTGTATTATCAAATGTATATTGCTATACAAGCATACCCCGGTTTAAGGACACTCACTTTAAGTACACTCGCGAGTAAGTACATCTCGCTCAATAGGCAAACGGCAGCTCACGCATGCGCCAGTCTGCACGTCCTGAACAGCAATACCAGTTCCCTACCTGTACCGAAGCTGTGCGCAAGCGGGGAGACTATAGAGCCTGTTACACATGCGTTATTTACATCAGTTATGCACGTATATGACTATTGCAGTACAATACAAGCATAGATAAGTGGCGAAAAGGTAGTGCTTCACTTTAAGTACATTTTCGCTTTACATACATGCTCCGGTCCCATTGCGTACGTTAATGTGGGGTATGCCTGTATTGCACTGTAGTTTTTCTTTATTTCATGGCATATTATCTGGCTCCCCTACTGTTTGGAACAATTGTCTGTTGAGCTTTAGGAACAAGCTTTTAAAGGGTAGAAGTAAGATTTGTTTGCTTTTCATTTCACTCACAGTTTAATATATATTATATATATATATATATATATATATATATATATATATATATATTGTCATTCACCTTAAAGTACATAGTATTATCTGTTTGCACTTTTTTTTCACTTTACTTATAAGTGTTTGAGCGCCATCCAGTGCTTTTGTTCAATATCTCTTCAAAATACATCATATTAAAGACACCTACCTTAACATTGGCTCCCAGATTCCTGGGACCCTTCAAGATCCTGGCCCGGATTAATCCTGTAGTGTACCGCATAGATTTGCCTCCATCTATGAAGATACCATCGGTATTTCACATTTCTTTTTTGAAACCTGTCAAGCAGAGTACTCGTTACCCTTATGTTGTTCCTGCTCCCGTGTTGGTCCATGGTCATGAAGAATTCGAGATAAAGTCGATCGTGGATTCTAGAATTTCCAGAGGAAAAGTACAGTTTCTTGTATACTGGAAGGGTTTTGGTCCCGAGAAACGTTTCTGGGTCTCTTATGACCAAATATATGCTCCTGGTTTGATCCAAAGGTTCCACGTCAGGTACCCAGACAAACCTTTCATGAATCGTCTGGAGTTTGATCCTCAAGGGAGGGGGGGGCGGGTACTGTGGTGCGGTTCCTCCTCTTGCCGTGTCAGTACTGCAGCGGCCTCCCATCAGCCCCCCTCGGGTGCGTGCTCCTCCACTCTCCTTACAGAGCACGCGTGTACCTGCTCCTCTTCTGCGTGTGCACGGAGTGAAGCTCCGCCCCTCCAAGCGCGCCGCGCCTTGCTCGTGCACGGGGCACGTGCGTAACATTGCGCCAATGAGCTCCAGCTTCGTGGCAAAGTTGATTATTGCCTCCCATTCACTGCAGCCTATCTCTGCCTCCACGGAGGCCGCACATCTCATCCGCCCCTCCTGTGACTGGTTCCTGTTCCTTTATAATCATGCTCAGTATTCTTGTAGCTCTAGTGTGCCCCAGTCTTGTCAGCTTTGTTTTGTCTTGCAGTTTGTCCATTTTACCTCTTGTGTGTACCGAACAGGCTTTGTAGTGGACTCGCTCGGGCTCTGGACCCCTAGCTTATGAATTACAATGACGAATACCTCTCCTATCCTTGAACATTGGCTAGCGGACTACGACTACGTTTACCTCTCTAACCCCAGACCTCAGGCTTGCGGACAACTACTACGAAGACCTCTCAAATCTCTGGACACCGGCTTTATCGACTAACCCATCTCTTCTACCCAGACCCAGCAACTCTAACCACTACCTACTGGGCATGCCCCCGCTAATGTGGGTGTGTGGCATAGTCCTTCCCACCTCAGAGCGAGGTCTGGTCTTGTTTGTGGGAACACGCAAGCATTACACCTCCTTACCTGTCATCACTCATACCTCCACTCTGGTACCAGTGTGTGTGCGCACCCCTACTTTGCTTACACAGTGCGCGCGCCGCTTCCCTAGAGTGCCATGGAGCTTAGCTCCACCCTCTCAGTTGCGCTGCGCTTATCTCGCACGCGGCACGCACACTTGACACCGTGCACCACTCCCCAGCTGCATGGAAAGTACTCTTCCAGCCCACTTGTCTCCTGCGGCCAACCCTTGCCTCTGCAGAAGCCGCGCCTCCACTCCACCTCCCTTGCTACTGGTTCCTGTGTGCTTTAAATACCCTGCAGTTCCCTTCCTGCTTTGCTGAGCATAACTACTGTAGCCTTGAGCTCCTACGTCTATTATGCCTTGCTCCTTGTCTTGTGTTTTCCCTGCAATTTGATTCTACGTGTACTGACCTGGCTTGACTTTGAAAACCACTCTGGATATTGACCCCGGCTTACCTTCGACTCTGCTGACTTCTCCAACCCAGACCACGGCTATATGAACCTCCACGATTCTGACCTTTCCAACCCCAGACCACGGCTATACGGACATTGACAATGCTGACCTCTCCATCCCAAGACCTTGGCAAGAATCAGGACTAACCCACTGTCTCCAACCCAGACCTGGCTACGTTGACAATCCGCCTGCCAGGCATGCTTCCGCTGCTGTGGGTGTGTGTTTTCATACTTACCCACGTCAGTACCGTGGTCCTGTCTTGCTCGTTGGCACCGCAAGCGTTACAATTGTATTCTCGGATATATGTACTTCTCATGTCCATACTCATTAAATTACTGTTGTCACTAAGGGATAAACTACTTACACTTGACCTATCACCATGATCGGAGCCCTTAAGATCACACAATGCTAAAGGGCTGAACAGCCAAGCTAAATGCCGGACTGTATTTTCTAACTATAAAAGGTAGCTTGCAGATGTCATCTTTTTGCAGGAGACTCATTTGTTCGAAGCGTCACCAACCCACCTTTTACATAAATAATTTCCCCAGATGTTCTTCTCATCTGCAATAGTAAAAAAAACAGGTGTGGCCATAGTTAAACCTCTGTTTTAATAGAGGGTGGAGGAAAAGACCTCCCAATATAGAGTTCCAGAGGAAGTGAAAAAGGCAGTTAATAATATATAATTGCACCAAACAAGTGTAGATAAAATCCACAATAATCCATCCAGAGTGGGATCCTATTGTGCTCCTACGTAGAGTATAGAACCAGTGAACAAACGTGGGGATGTCTGGAAGACCGCAGTATAGATTAACCTGATAGATTAACCTATAGATTAACCTATAGATTAAACTAAACCCTGGAGATGGATCACATAATCACATGAGACAGAGATAATGCTTGTACTCACTGAATCTTGATTGAAGTAAGATCTCTGGATGAGCGTGCGACAGCTCAAAGGGCAACAACAAAGAGGACTTCTCCCATCCAGGAGAAAATCGCCATGCACTAAATTCGTGGAAGTGCCAAAAATAAGCTGATGCTGCCGGGTCACTAAAAATTATATTGAAGTCTTCAAAACATACAAAAACAGCAGGTACCGCGAGGAGAAAAACTCTGACGCGTTTCGTGCCGTAAGGCACTTTGTCAAAGAAACAGGTGTGGCCATAGTTAAAACTCTGTTTGACGAGTAAAACGGAGCAAGCTACAGATGCAGCAGCCTTTATTCGAACATTTCACGGAGCCATTTTCGTGAACTCAGCTGTATTTCATGCGCATTCACTCGTTATTCTTCCGTGAAGATCTTTTTATCTGCACCCAATTTGAAACACCTCGATCCTTGCCATCTTTTTATCATTGAAATGGATGCCTCTGATGTTGGAGCAGGTACAGTCCTGTCATAGAGAAGTGAATTTCAGGATGGGTTGCATCAGTGTTCCTTTTTCTCAAAGAAATGTACTCCTGCGAAACACAACTATAATGTGGGTAATCGTGACTGCCTAGCTGTAAAAATGGCCCTGGAGGAATGGAGACACCTTCTTGAGGGAACCACCGTACCAGTCACAACACTTACAGACCATAAAAACTTAGAATACCTTTAGGGTCACGCAGGCTAAACACCGTCAGGCAGGATGGGCACTTTTTTTTAGCCGCTTCAATTACATAATATCCTACCGCCCAGGTTCCGAAAAAGTAAAAGCGGATGCTCTATCACGCCTATTCTCCACGGACGACACCGATTCTATGGACAAGGATCCCATCATTTCCTCATCTAAATTGTGTCTGCAATTATAATCCTTCATCGTATTCAGAAAGCCCAGAACAAGGTGCCCGCTGGAATAGCCATTCTTCCATCCAAAATTTTCATTCCTCCTCTTTGGCAGGAGATCCTACGATGGGGACACAAATCCAAACTTGCTGGCCACCCGGGGGTTCAGAATACATGTGAACTTCTTGAGAGGTCTTTGTGATGGCCAAAATTAAAAACAGAGGTACAGGACTTTGTCCTATGGGATTCTGCAACCATTGCCAATGCCCTCTAGTCCTTGGCACACGTGCCCATGGACTTTATTGTGGAGCATCCCCTCTCTCGGGGTATGACAATGATTCTTGTTGTTGACTGTTTTTACAAAACAGGCTCATTTTGTACCCCTAAATAAGCTTCCCTCTTCTGAACGGGCAGAAATTATCACCAAGGAAGTATTTCGTATGCATGAACAGCCTTTACAGATTGTCTCAGGCAGGGGGTACCAATTCATTTTGGAAGGCGTTCTGCAGGAGATTGGGGATTGACCTTCACTTTTCATCTGCCTACCACCCACAATCCAATGAACAAACTGAGCGCACCAAACAATCCTTGGAGCAACACTTCAGATGTTACTTTAACGAACATCTAAACGTTTGGGCAGAACTGCTGCCACTGGCTGAATTAGTCCACAACAGTTTATCTCATGACTCTCTGGGCTGTTATCCCTTTTTTGTAGCATGGGGTTACCATTCCTGTAGCCTTGCCCTTTATTCTCCAGCAACAGATGTTCCAGCGGCTGATACAAGGGCACAGCACTTGCAGGAGCTTTGGAAGGGGATTCAGGCAACCCTTCACTCAGCTACTGAGAGATAAAAAAAAAGTCCACAGATAAACATCAGAGGTCATCCTACCCATACTCCATTGGGCATAAAGTATGGCTCTCAACACAGACCATCCATCTACGCCAGCCTTATGATAAATTCGGACCATGATTCATTGGTCCCAACAACATCATCCGGAAGATCAATGAAGTCACTTATCAGCTGGAGCTTCCCTCTTCACTAAAAATTCCCACGATGTTCCATGTGTACCTCTTGAAACCTGTGGGGAAGAATTGTTTTTAAGAGGACCCTCCACCTCCTAATCCGGTAACCGTTGACGGTCAAATTGAATGAGGTACAACAGATAATTGACTCTCGTATCTTCAGGGGATCAATTCAATATCTGGTGGACTGGAAGGGGTATGGTCCTGAGGAGAGGTGTTGGGTGAAGACTACGGATCTTCATGCTCCAGCCATGGTTAAGACATTCAACTGTCATCAGCCAGAGAAACCAGGACCTGGTCGCCCCGGAGTTCGACTCTGAAGGGGGATACTATAAAGGATATATCTGAAAATAGAAGATGGCTGCCGACAGGATATGACCTCAAACCCTCACTGATACTACAGTGGCCATGTTGCTTCCTGGCATTCCTGTCACTCTTTGGTTCTCATTGCCAGAAGCTCCCTATGACCTTTAAATAGCAAACAGTTGCTACTGGACTTTGCTCGTGCAAAGTACTTTGTACCATGTTCTGTCTGAACTCTGCCTTTGCCTATGTTTTGCCTGTCTGTGCTGGATATTGTTTGGACCAGACTACTCTTGCTTGCTGCTTGCCTCAACCCCAGAAATTGACCTAACTACACCTTGCCTGCCGCATGCCGCCTTCCTGGACCCAGAACCAGACCTGACTGCCCCATGCCTACCGCCTTCCTTGACCCTGGATCCAGACCTGACTACCCCTACATTCCAGGCCTCTGATCCCAGGCCAAGGTCAATGTACTACACCCTACCTCTGCCCTGCAGGTTTGTATCCTGTCCTGCAGTCAGAAATGTTAGAACCAGGATATTTAAATGTATAGGAGATACCGGCACCCCATACTAGGGTCTGTATCTTGGGAAGCAGGGGGACCCAAGACCTGAAATTAATGCGGTTCAGCTCTGGAGACCCCCTGTTCCCACATACAATTATTTAAATTTAAATGAAAACACTTTGATCACCTGTGAGAGCTGTGCAGCTCAGATTGCGAGAAGTTCAAACGGGGAGAAAAAGCTGAGATCACTTTGCTGCTTCACAGAGCGGGATTAGCATTTTCCTAGCTCTCGATTTGAGATGGTTTCAGATTCTTTCTGAATATTGTGATAACACAAATGATAAACCATTCGGGGGAACATGCCAAACCTTTCGCGAGGGCTGCAAAGTTATCAAAGCTACTAGAATAGTCCCCTTAATGTTTCTAGATATATTTGTTTTAATCTTTTAGGGGTCAGGACCATTGAAATAGAATTTGATACATATTCTCCCTGGTCGTTGTGCATATGGATGTTTTTGATGCATTCTCCCTGATATCTTCCAAGTCCTCTCGATCTATTTCTAAATTTAAATCCTCAACCAATTTGCCCCATTGGTGTCCATCTAGATATATCTTTGTCATTAACCATTTCTGATACCTCCAATTTCTACATAGGATTTCAAAATTAGTCAGATCTGGGAATTATGTTTTTTTCTCGTTTTTTTTAGGTAGTCTCTGAGTGGTAATGTGGTGGTGAGAGGGTTAACCAAGCCAATAATAAAGGTATTATGCCCAGCTGGTTAACCCTAAACCTTGTTGGGACTAAAGGGGTTAAAATGTATTGTCACCATAATACCATGTTTTCCCCTGCACTACCTTTATTGTCCCTGTTTTGCAGCTCAGAAGCTAGCTGCGGTTGTATGTATGTATGTCTGTAAACTGTGCAAATTGTATTCGCAACACAAGGGGGAGCTTCTAGCGCTGTGCCAAGCGCTGATTGAAGAAGCGTGCCTGTGAATAAGTGTCTGCTTTGAAGATGGGTATCACTTTCTAAGCTGCAGACCTCTAAACCACAAAGTAAATTGAATAAGTGGTCTGCGGTTTAGCTGAAGTGCCTTCTTGATACATAATATTCTGCCATCTCATTATCCACTTAAGCTGAATTGATGGCGTGCGTCTGTGGTTACCGATCAAAGCCAGCAAGGATACATTGTATGACGGCTTGTAACCCAGACGATCATAGGTCAAACCGCAACCCACATCATAGAGCCCCTTCAATTAAGTGGATAACGTGCTAGGAAAGAGCTAGCACTCTAATTTTTGGAGTGCAGCTAGTTAAAAGTGTACCATTAAAATACATATTGGTTTTATATTTGTTGCATCTACAGAACATACATATATCAATAAACTGTACTCCAGTGGTGTTTTAAATGCAAGGGCAGGAACCCCTTTCCTGCCGATCTGGCAATGAATCCATTAACATGCCCATATGTTATGGATGAATGAGCTCAGGGATTTTTCATCTCCGTACTTCAAAGGGCACCCTGCTAAATCAGTGCCCCAGTGTCTAGAGTAGTCCAGAGTTGAAAAGCCTCAGAGACCCTAGGTGTTAGGGTGGCCGGATTATTCCCAAGTACCAGATACCGGTGTGAAGAATGGGCACTTCACACTTGGTAGCCAAACCCTAGACTTACTTTTGCTAGGTAAGAGGTTGGGCCCGGTATGCTAAGCAGCTAAGGTGTGAGGTTAACGCATGGTCTTAGTAGACCAGGAAGTAACTTCTGCCTGTTCTATGAACTCCTGGCAAGTCTCGGATAGGTGGGAAAAGTTGTTCCCACGAGAGGATTGAGTGTGTATGTTAGGAATAGGACCCTTAACCCTATAAAGATGCCTGTAGCACAAACCCAGTCAGATTCACCTGAGATTTTACAAAGAAACGTCCAAGTCTAGCATCTGTGGTTCCGGAGTATGAGGGGTTAAAAACATCGTAACCAAGGATCGTGCCCCTCTTCCAGAATTCGTTTGAGCTAAGGATTCCCGAACGAATCCTGTGAGGACATTAGAAATCTTTCTTTTTGGTGGAGATAAAGGGGTGGCAAGTTGCGCCCCTAGCTAAGGACTGTCGAACGGCTCACATCACGCACCCACTTGCATGCATGCAGAGGTGTCCAGAGTCTTTGTTTCATTCCGTGGACATTTTATTTTGTTTCTCCATCCCAGTAAGTGTTTATTTAGTGTAATTGTGAAGTATTGTATGTTTGTCTTAAAAGGAAATAAATTACAATTTATTTTACCTGCCTTGCACTACTCAGTCCAGAATCCCAGTATTAATTTGTTGGTAAGACCTGGTCTACCGTGACAGGTAGGTATTTGAATCAATCTAAATCTGGGACTTCATATTTAGAGCATAGAGATGTAGCATCTTGTTCCTATATGCCTCCATGGATGCTCTGTTAGCACTCCATGAGCACTCTGTGAAGCAGGTTGTGCGTCTCTACAGCATACCGTACCTGCTCCATCTGAATTTATTTAATGGTCAGACGGAATTATTATTTGTGTGGGTGCCGCTCAGTGCGTGTCCAGCAGATGGCAAAGTGAAAATCTGTGCCTATTTGGGCTCTAAATGCTACCACACTGAACAGTGCAGCTCAATGTCTGAAAGCAGGTATTGTAAAGACAAGAAAAATGTATGTTTCTTTTCTAATGTTGGTGTTTCACATTTTATTAAAATCCACTATATATTTCACATTAACTTCCTGTCTGGTACTCTGTGCAAAAATAAACAACAGTTGGGAGGTGAAGGCATATTTATTGCCGACGCCTAACAACTGTAACATTTGATATTAGACACTACATCAGCTGTAAAACCATAAATATAATATATTTGATCAGTTGTGATTGTGGCCTCAGATATGTTGGCAAAATTATCAGGGAATTCAAAAAACGAATACTTGAACACATAAATTCTGTCCATAACAAATTAGATATTCCAGTGGCCCGCCATGTTAATAATGTCCATCAGGGAGACATTAAATGCCTATCTTTTACAGGCATTGATCATATTAAAAATAACATCCGAGGTGGGGATATAAATAAGAGATTATTAAAACGCGAGGCAGAGTGAATATATAAATTAAGAACATTAAATCCACATGGGTTAAATGAGGGTTTCACATATACCCCATTTATTTGACCATTAGGGATGCTGTTAGTGTGTCTTATTACCCATTGCATGTCTCACAATACCAACTTCATGTTGGTTATTTATTATCTGACCCCTCTATTTACTGGCAAGCAAGCAACAACAGCCTTTTATTATGGAATAATTACAGTTTTATGTGCATATCATCTAGTACGTGTGAAAATCCCTTAACCTGTTAGTATTGTAAATTGCCCCATATCACAGAGTAACTACTCAGCATTTGCAAGTTTGGCATTATTATGCAGCTTTTTGCAAGCCTACATGCATGAGCATCAATCCTGCAAGCTGGTGACTTTGTAACCTTCATTTCACTCCATTTTATTGTTTCAATTTAGTGTGTACTTCTTTAATATCAGCTGTTCTAACATGCAGTACGAGGGGCCCACAGGGGGGGGGCGAGGAAGAGAGAGGCGCGAGAATCAGGGGGCAGCGGAGAGAGCGTAGAAGAAGGGGTAGGGAGATAGGATGATGTGGTCTCCCTCATTAATTGCCAGGTGAGTGTGTGTTGAGATGAGGATGGAAGTGGACCTTAGTAATTATTTATAATATAGGGCAGGAGATGGTGGAACTCGCTGAAGAACAAGACATAAACGGTATGAGAGCAGTCGCCTAAAATACTGCTTAGTCAAAATAATCACAAGTGACCACATGTTTTTCAAATAGATGGGATGGGAACATACAGGGTTATCCTAACCAGATGAGGAAAGAAGAGTAGACGATACGATATATAATACTGTAGCCGTATCTGCAGGTCGAAGGCAGGTCTGCAACCCCGCCCTGCACTATTACACCCCAGCACACAGAACTCCACTGCAGCCAGGAGTCTGGGAAATGACATGCAAATGAGCAGCAGTGCCACTTTTTTATGCTTCAAAAAACAGTTTTAACATGGGTCCCGATATCTTAAGCTTGCTTGCAGGGGCACAGCTTGAGCACAGCCAGGGTTAGGTGCATACCCAGAAAACCCCACAGACAGCTGTTTTTCGACCTTAATGTGTTCTCCAGTGTGGGGTTATATATATTATTTATATATAATACATATATATATTATATAGTCAATGATTTCATATTCATCATGATTACTGTTATGAAGTTCCCTTCAGATACTAACACATGAAATTACCCCTTCATTATCCCTAATTCTACTCTTTTTTCATGATGAATGAATTAGTCTTTATAATGATTCCTGCAATAACTATTCTATAACCCTACCCTACTCTAAACAATTAATCTACTGTCAATGCTTTGATTCACGAATATCCATATCATTTTTATAGCCAATTTTCTCCTAGGTAACTCACATTAATTCTAATCAGATTATCCTTCAATATACAGATGCAGCAGCCGTTATTGAACAATCACAGAGCTGTTTCGTGTGCTCTGCTTTATTTCCACGCGGCATTCACACGCCATCAAACCAGGCACACGTGTTTAATCGTGGTTTCTTGTTTGAATATTTCATGGATTCTGTTTCGTGTCGTGGCAGAAATGAATGATGGTAATGTGTACAGTACTATATCTGTGTCCAATTTCTGTATTTAAAAACCAGAACCTAAAATGCCATTTTCTGCACGTCGCGTCTTAAGTTGGTAATTGGAAGAATCACCGAGCCATGACATGGTATTTCCGAGGTATACACGCATGAATGTTCGAATAACGTCCGCTACCTCTGTATGTATTACAAATTCGATTATCTTATTATATTATTCCAGATAGATTAATTTAAGATTCTTATAATTGAAGCTATTTTTTTTATTGTTCCCTTGATATATGTGTTTCATTCCTTTATATTCTAATATTGTATATTCTCTTCATAAGGATTTTAATCGCCGTGAAAAAATCTCCATATGTCACATGAGGCACCTTTGTTCTTCTATTATAGTCGTTTTTTTTTCCTATTTTGTAGCTTCTGCAGTGGCAGATCTGTTCGGAGGCGGTGCCTCTGCTCATGTGTGCACCCCCACTGTTGTAGGTGTTGTGTCATGGGGCGTGAGCCTTTGGTGGGCAGTTTTCCCATGGCCTGAGGCAAGACAATTTGATGAATCAGCGTCATCTACTATTGACGAAATCCACCCTCTATATGTCCTGGTGCAAATAGTGTAGCTTGTCTCCCGATTCTCAGCTCTGCTGTGTTTTGTTCTGTGAGACCCTCCCGCTCGAGACGCTTGCATCATTTCCGGTCCTTTTTTTCGGCTTACCCGGCAATATTACAGTGGTATAAAACAGGGGAAAGGTAAAGGGTCATATCGCTTTGACCAAGGGCAGTTATGCCCAGAATGCATCAGATGTTTGCTCCATATACCCGACCAATTTTTTGATGTCTCCCATGTCCCCCTTCATAATTGTTTTTTAATTCATTTTGGCAGTGCTTTAAAATCCCTTTTTTTTCCCCTTCTGCTGTGCTCTGCATTTCTTCTAAACCAAAATCATCGTTGCAATATACAATTGAACTTACGTAGCCAAAAATGCATTGATTGTCCTATGGTTAGCATAGCCCCTCAATAGGGGGCATAGAATAGCCATTGTGGCTATCAATGGTCAACCCCAAAAATCAATCACAATTAAATCAAATACAATGATGCATTTCCTTTACCCTTGTCTGGATGAATGCCTTTCATCCTCCTCTCTAACTGCAGCACTCAGGACAACTCTTGACGCACAAAGCAATGACCCTCAGCTTGAATTCTAGCATGATGTGCCCGATTAGTGTGCGGGAGTCAAGGGGTTTCCGGAGCTGAAACCGCATTAATTTCACACCTCTTCCCGAGATACAGGCCTTGTAGGTGCTGGTATTTTCCTATGCATTAAATGTCCCTGTAATGGTGATGGGAGAGATTTATTAAAACATTGCATGGGGCTCCGGTATCATACAAGGGCTTGGTAACTCAGTAATCACAGGGGTCCTGGATCTGAAATCAAATTGTGCTGAGTTTCGCTCCAGAGACCCCCGCTTCCCACACTAGTAATTCAAATTAATTTCAATACAACACCTCATTACCTTAGCGGCTATCCCCTAATGCAAGTGAAGTGTGTTAAACCTAATGTCTGTTTATTGGGGACGGAAGGGGTGGATGAAGGTGGTAGTGTGTGTCCGGACAGGTGGTTGGATTTTGGCCTGTCAGGAAGGTATGAGGGAGGAGTTAGACCCCTTCATTAGGATTACCAAAGTGGTGGGCCGGCTATTTGTACTGAAATGATTAACCACTCCCTCTATCCACCCAGAGGCCTACACCACCCACCCTTTGGGAAGCATCCCCTTCACCCATTCCCTCTACCCCCCAGAAACATTAAAAAACAACACCACCCTACTACCCCTCCTCTACCCAACCAATCACAACCCCTCTCACCCCCCCCGGGGTCACCCCCCCCCCACACATAACAGTCAGTAATGGGCAAAATTATATTATCCGAAATAAAACATTATCCAGCCACCATATAGTAAATAAAACTTCTGCAACATTAATGAATCCTTCCATGTCCTCCGTTGCAGACACAACAACCATACAAATACAATCAATGACCCTAACCCTTGAATCACCGTTAGGCGGTTAGTCACTGCTATAGTAATTAAGGTGTTAACCCCTCCCTTGCTACCACCCACCCCCTTACCTTGATAAAGCACGTGTGAATGTTTATCTGTTATTGTGGTCACATTTGGTCCTGGTGAGCTTTAATAAATTACTTTTTTTTATGTGAGTTGGTAGCGCGGTGGTGTGTAATCGTTTTTTTGTTTTTGCTGCACAGCTGTGCTTCTGTTTCTTCACCCAGTGCCTCTAGCGGCGCCGGCTTGTGGGTGGGGGGGCCGGGAAGCCCCTCCCGAGGGCACCGACCCCCCACCCGCGTACCCATGGATTGGCACAGTGGTTACATCGTGCACCGGCTGTTCTTGGGGGCATTGCTGGGTGTGTGCTGTCCTTTCGACTCACGCGCCCTCTGCACCAATAAACCAAGAGTGGGCGGATTTAAGCCGCAGGCACTGGTGGCCGGTAGCTGTGTTTGAGCCACGAAGGGAAGGAGCTGGCGGGGGAGGGTATTGGGGGTGGAGAACATACTGTTTTGTGGGGAGCAGGGGGCTCCAGAGCGTAGTCGAGTTCCAGGGCCGGAGACCCCCTGCTTTCCGAGTTACAGGCCCCGTGAGGGGGTGCCGGTACTGGGATAACAGGACCAACAGTACTATAAGTGAATAGAAGAATGAAAAAAAAGGCCAAAGAGAATACCAAAGGAGAGATCCAAGATAAAAAAGGAAGAATCTAAAAAGTGTTAAAAAATACCACAAAAAAAGAATAAAGTAGGAAATAATAAGCAAACAAGAAAGGGCTTAAAGTGCGAATCCGGAGAGGTAGTCCATGTGTTGCAGGTATGTAATTGTGAAATCACATTGTTCTCTCAGAAATGGCTTACAGTAATTCTCCACAGTCTCCACCGCTCCAATTTAGAGTAACTGTACTATGCGTAGTAAATTCCAAAGATATTAAAACCGGCTGGTTGGGAATTTGTTTTTTTTAATTGACCGGGACACTACAGTACGTGAGTCAAGCCCCAATTGAAATTTCCTAATGTGTTTCTAAAACACATACCAGTAACCCTTAACAAATGTATGGTGTTTCCACATACAGTCACGGCCCGTAAAAACCCTCCAACATCAACCGGTATTAATACGGGGATGTTTTGCTTTTTTCAGCCGAACTTTGGCCGCGGCGCAGCAGCTGTCTCCTGTTCAGCGCTAATGGCGCTGAACATTGAAAGCGCAAGCCGGCCGCCAAATCCAAAGTAAAAAAACGCCCCGCTCTGCCGGCCTTTAAAAACCCTCGGTGGCGGCGCAGAACTAAAGGCTGGCCGCTCTGTATATTTAAATTTAAGAGGTAAAAAAAACAAAATTTATATTGAACTTAAGAAAGTAGATATATTTCCATTCCTATTTTTTTGCACGACGGACAAAAACGTGTTCCATTTTATCGTGACCATATACGGAGTTGACGTCACATGCTGAGAACAGTGCCCAGTGTGCAAGGAGGATAAACGCGTGAGTGTATTTGAGAACCCATGTGCCCTGTTTGTTTAAAATTGCCATTTTGCTTTGGACAAAATTGTGAGAGTGTATTCTTTGTTTGCTTTTGCTTGTTTGTTTTAATATTCAAAACAGTATGACCACATGTTTTTTCCTATGTAAAATGTGTTTTTTTTCTCTTGCATGAGGTTTTTTTTTTTTTTTTTGTCTTTGAGATTCCTTGCATTAATCCTGGATATTATTTAATAAACACCTTGCTCCTGAATAATCTGCTCATACTCGTTACAAGTGAGTAGGTTTTGGTCTATCATAGTTGTTTAACAACTAGTTCACTTACACTGAGTTTCATCCACCACTATTTCCTTTTTCACTTTTGGACATTACGGTGCATGCTTTTTCCTTGTTCTGTTGACAGGGATTGGAATAAATCCTTGAAAGATGCATGTATGTCCTTGTTTTTGAGGTTTACTTTTGTATCACATGGTGCCTTTTTTACATTATATGATCATTTCTTTTACTTTTCACTAAAAAGTTCTAATTTCATTATTTGTGGTTTTTTTTTTTTGCGCTCTGTAATGTCATATCTATGACTGTTGTTTCCTTTTTGAGCTGCATCTCTCTTTGGTTCTCTTCCAAAAAGGGGGGTTTTAAAACAGGCCAGCCAGAAAGAAGAGCTGTTTCCCCACCCAGTAGGACAATGGTTGGGTATGATCCTCAGGCCTGTTGTTTATGGGGTGCCTGCTGTGGACCCACACCAGCATTTTGTCACAATATATATATATTGAATAAGGATTGGAAAAGGGGGGGGGGAAAGGGGTGGGAAAAAAGAGAGGGGATAAGTATCAACCCAAAAAGAGATACAAAATGATAAAATTGATGAATTTTGTGAATGGTTCCGCGTCAACTACTGGGGTCGCTTTTGGCCGGTCCTCAGGAAAAAACCACCTTCCTCTGAGTTCTATAGAATCAAAAAAGACAGGAGGCTGCCCATAGCTATACTGGGATTTTAATAATAAACATGTACTGTCAGATAGATCATGACACTTACATTAGCAGAGTTAAAAAATAAGACAGTTTATCTCAAGTCTTTTACAATCACTCGATGGAGCCGCCGTAGGTGGCTGGTCATCGGCGGGGATCTAGTCGTCGCTCCTGGCCGCCGTGGAAACCAGGAAGATGCCGCACCGCACCCATCCCCCCCTGCAGAGATATCCCGCGAAATAGTAACCACCGGCAACCACAGGAGTTGACAGGGCAGTCGAGCCACCTCAACCGATTGACATGCAAAGGATAACCGGACTCGCTCCCAAACCGGGCGATCAATATAAAGTTCGAAATAGATGGTAGAATATAATGTCAATCGTAGCTCCTTCCCTAAAGGTTTCGTCGCGATATATACGACTTCCTTAGGGGCATAGAGGCTTTAGCTGACAAAGAAGCCATACACCTATAAGGGAGCCAGTGTTAGATGAAAAACATTAACAACACCTTGAATTTAATTGATTGCTACAATAGTTAACTTCTTAAGGGCTTGAAGGGGGGGCGAGGAATATAAACATGAGGGAAATGCAAAGTGAGTACATGATAACTGACACATAAATAAACAACAAAACAGGAAAATGTATATCACAAATATTGAATAAAAGATTATGATACATATGTTTCAATTATAAATAATGCTGCCAACCAAAAGTAATAATGTGGCTAATGCTAATATACTGTTATAGGTACATTCTATTAAATTTATGCGATATACAAATAATACAACTAAATGTGAGATGCGACTACTAGCAGTTGTAGAGAAACACAACAGGTATTTTATAGAAGCATTCATAAAAAATGTAACATACATGTATGCATATATACAACACTGGCGACCAAGTTTATTCGAGCTCGCGCTAGTCCCACCGAATTCGGGTATACCCGGTGTTATTGAGCGTTTGTGAACTGTTTTCTGCCCGAGGTGCATCATGAGGGTATTTTCCAGAGGCATTGGATTTGAAGGCATTTTTATTCCCGCTCGGGGCTGCATATCCACAGTTATATATACTTACTGGCATTCATTCATGAAATTTATTTATTTATGGGTGTGCCATCTGGTAGACACGCGAAGCATTGCAGCAGCCTATATAATCCAATCATTATATTTAACAGATCAGCCGACCCGTCAGCCAGCATAACCCAGGCTGGGGAAGGCAAAATGCAACGGGGCTTGTCAGAGGGTTGAGGAGCGGCGGCATTCCAGGTATCTGCCAGGTACAACTGGGTATTTGCTCGAATAAAGTGTGTCGGTTGCCAGTATGCCAAACCACATATTCCATTCAACACTAAAGTATTGCCACAAATCTCACATAAAAAAATGGAGAGAGAGCAGGCTTAGTCAGGTATATATCACATACAAACCTTAATAGACCGGCTTAAAAAAAAACATTTAAAACAGGAGGATGAACACTCTTCAATGACATCATGCAATATTAAAAACTACGTTTTATGACTAAAACATATATAAAACTAAATCTACATACACATGCATGTACACACCATTGATACAAACATTTAAAAATTACAAACCACTTGTACAAAATACTAAAATTACATAAAAAATGTATATTACATAATGACATGAATATTGATAACAATATTATATAAAACCACCAGGGTTATGTAGTCAGCTAAAAAGAGCAGGGAGACCCAAAGAACATTAAACCAGGCTACTGTCATCTATATGTTCCATTGAACCCTTATGTGACAACGTATCGAGTGGTATAGATCCGAGGCTCTCCACAAACATAACTCCTGAATCTATCACCACCCAATAAGGGAAACTGGTCACGGTTCAATACCCCTAATAGGTAGAGATACAGATCTTTATATGTGACAATAGAGAAATTTTGAGAAGACTATAGCTAGATTACCATTAATTGTTGGTCTATGCTCTAGAAACTAGTGTCATTCGGACGAATGGTCTCCCTTTATATTGAGGACCACAGGAGCATGATTATGAGGATAACACTACAAGGTGGAAAAAAAGGGGAACAGAAAACAGTTAATCCGGTGGCCCTTAATTATCGCTCTATCTTGTTGAGAAAGAAAACAGAATTTTCTCATCGGCAATCTACCGGCAACAATAGCAATGTTTACAAGTAAATCCTGTTTATCTCTTGACTATTTAGGGGTATTTAACATGTACCAGTGTTTTCAACCCTTATTGGGGGTGTATGAGATTCAGAGGTTATTGAATTTTGTAGTTTAATTGTATAGTAATAAACTAAGTTTTTTTATTGCTCATCATCATATATATTTTGTTGCGAGCTTTTCGAGAAATATACACTGATCTCTTTTCCGGCGATGTTACAATGAATTGAAGCAAGAAATGCAATGGCAGCAGGAAAAATAACTTATAATACAAAAACAGTGTTCTTGGAATGTTTATCTGTGCTAGTCCTTCCCCCGGTGATGAGATTGGTATGGCTAGAGGTGTTAATTTATGGTTTCCTGAAAGAAATGTGAGTTGATTAAGATCGTGGTGTGTGTGTGTACTATATGTGTGATATAAATGAATGGGAGAGGGCCACATGTTACAGTGCTTTACAAAAAGGGGTGTGTGGAGTGGGAGTTAATAAAATGGTGGTGGGTAGGTTTGATGGAAATGTGGGAGATAGTGCGCATTAACTAAAAGTGTGGTGTGGGCATACTATGTGGTCGCCTATTGGTTATAGGATGGAAAAAACAAGGAGTAATTGGTATGTTGTAAGAGATAGAGACAGCTGTGTGGCAGACATATAGCACAGTGGTCAGACATGGTCTTAGCGCTCATGGGGGAAGAGAGAGTTCACTTGTGTCAGTAATGAATCATAGCATTTTCGTCTCTGTTAGCCACCACCGTTACTTTCATTAACATGAGGAAGATTGGATGTTCAGAGAGAGGGAAGATGGTAGAGAGCATTCATAGGAGAAACATTTTTACTGAAAAAAAAGGGGAAGATAGTGACCATCTGTTGGGGGTGTGACTGAAGTTCAATAGTATACCTATATCATCTTGAAACGATTGGGGAAAGTATAAAGCAGAGAGCATAGAGTTGAAATATAGGTGAAGGCCAAAAAGAGGTTAGAGACGAGGAAACGGGATAGCTCAAGTAAAGTAAAGTAATCAATAGAATTGAGTGCCAGGAATGGGTGACGTTGAAAAGAGGCAAAACCAGGGAGGAAGCGTTGAAGAAGGATGTAATGAATATGAAATGAAATTAAAGGGGATGGTAAGTGGATAAATCAAAAAAGCAAGTATAAATAAACCAGTTAAGAGAAGGTATATATGTGAGAGAAAAAAAAGAGTATGGGAAGAAGAAAAAAAGATGTGTTAGTGGGCCAAGGTAGGGGCAAAGCACTTCACCCTGGGACAGTAGAACAGTATAAGAACGGTTTAGGTTAGAGAGGTTGGTTGCATGGACCAAGTGAGGTAGGGAGTATGGAGTCCAGGACGGAGAAGTTACAGTGCCCAGATTGGGGCGATATCCCCCACAACAGCAAGATAAGGAAGACGCACCATGCACAGTGTACTGATACTATGTACAGTAAGTTATTTCATAAATAGTTTACAATAGCGTGATGCGTTAATGATGGCACTGAGATTCGTACAGAGAAATGAGGAAATGATACAGAACAGAAAGGGTATTATAAGATGCGAAATTGGGGTAGGAGGGAGTTAGGTTGGGGTGCCTGTTCTTTATTAAGTTACTGTTGTACTACATCTGTTGCGCTATGGCTATATTTTATGCTGTATATTGGTTGCATTTTGATGTATTAATTAACTGAGCGAAGAATGTAGTGCTTCCTTGATGGTCCTAGTATCAATTAAATTCACGTTAAATTTTTACTCTTATGTCGAGTAGTTAGACCCTCAAATTTATATTTAAGATACGAACCATAAGTTGAAATATTTTTAACAAAAGAATTGTACTATGTAAACGTATTAAATAGTTTTAATATTCCTCTCAATATTCTGCTGTTTTTATACAGTTTGTGATCAATGTGGTGGTGGTGATTATTGTAGCACTCGGAGTTGTGGAGGCCTCATCTTAGTGCTAGCTATTCCGTTTAAGCAGCCATTTTATTAATAACACTTGTACCGCACTATTGGCTAAAACCTTAAAATACCAATTAGCCTGTGTACATGGTTGGTGAGTGTCCCTACCATTACTCAGTGCCGTTGGTCCACCACCCCCCGTACAGCAGGAGATGTAATTAGCACAACGACTCCAGCAGAGGTGGTTAAGGTCCAGGGTGTTAGCATTGGCATCTTGGCAATCTGACAGTGCCTGGCTTGTTAATAATTTGAATTGTTCAGTTCCTGCCACTGCTATCACAAACACATGTATCATCCTCATCTTTGTCATATATGTTATTGACAAAAACCCCAAACCTAAATAGCCCATACATATTTTTAAAATATTCTATGGAGACCACTAGTGTGGTAGGAGTGTCCTAAAAACACATATAGCAGCATCCCAAAGTGCTGTGCTATGCATGCAGTGTTGCACCGTTTCCTAACATCCTGTCAAGTTTACAATTGACAAATTTGAACCTGTCCGTGGCAATTCAGGTTCACAGCCCACCAATTCCTAGTAATCTATATTGCAATGGCCCAGTGATGATTCTTGTTTGTTTATGCATGTCCAATTTTAACCACATTACTGTAACATTCTCAGTAATGCACATGTGTGAGGGACGGCGCCCGGAAATATTTTTATTTTTTTTGATCAGCAAATTTTTATTATTTTTATTCATGGGCTCTTGTTGTATATAGGTGAAGATTTGCATCTCTTGAAATGTGACCTGCTATGGAAACTTTGGATAATCCGGGGGCGGCTTCTTACATGGTACAGACATCTAATTATACCTGGTTTTAATAAAGCTATGGAGCTAGAAGGATAGTGGATGGAAGCTGGCTGGCCCCACACGATGAGGGATATTATCTCCTTTCTAGCCTGTAGTTACTTACGTGTTTCTTACACTCTGTAATGATGATGATCATGAACACACAAACCATCATCCGCATCATTATTTTATTGCCCAAAAAAAAGCATTTTGGGCATACAGATATAGTCCTATTTGAAGGTTGGACATCTAATAGTAGTGGGTGTTTGAAAACAAGCCAGCCCATTAAGTTGCTTTCTGTGCGGTGCCAGGCAGCAATGCTACACTTGTCCCTATCATCTGTCAGAATGACAATTCTCATTTGGTCGCCACCCACCCAATTACGTAATTCCTTGTAAAAAGACAGCCAGTGTCCTGCATTCAGTTAAGGCATATGCATGTACTGTACAGTTTGACAAAAAAAGCCCATAATAGCTCGAGTCCTGATTTTTTGTTATTAAAACAAATTAAATAATGTGATAGATGGGTTACTAACTCATACTCTCCCTCCCAGTCCCAGGGCCACTAGAGGATGGGTTATAGTATGTGGCATGGGTAACAGTTTAAACACGGTAGGTGCCCCAGTGAATTAGGAAACATACAGCATGATTGACCACCATTGCTTGTCAGTACAAGTATTTCTATGTTAATTTATAGTCCGTGTTTTCTACTCATTGTAGGAATTTTGATGCATGTATCGATAGTTTCAGTAAAAAATTGCCCACTGTAGACAAGTTAATTTTTTTATTTAAAAAATAAATCTTTTTATTTATAATGAAACAACAGAGTCAACAATGGCAACAAATTAGTTCTTCTGAAAAAACCACAGCAGAGCAGGTACAAACAATTTTAAAACCCGCATGTTAACAGAGTTCCGGTAATCTATCATCGCAGCTTTTCAATAGTTATTTTTTAAATAACTGTCTCATATGATAATTACAATGATGAAAAGGGTGTTGGAATAGATCATCATTTAAGGCAATTACAGTATATTGACAAGTGTATGATACATTTTCTGTGTAAAGTTAGAGTAGACTACAGCATATAGAATATCTCTCCCTGCCGGGTACCTCAGGTGTGCTCTTTTTCAACAGCAAGTCTCCTAATTTATTTGGGAGGATTTATTATTGGGGTTTGATGGGTTGGTATATACTGTAATTTACGACCTGGACACTACTAATTGAAGTCTCTCCCTTCTCTCCTCGTGATTAATCAGAGTGCAGATTTTTTTTTTAAAAACACATCCAGCAACAGATTCAATCTGAAATTTGCATTTGGATGCTTAAATCGCCCCGTAGTATTCATTGAACAATATTTGCAGAATCCGCTCCCACTTTTTTTAGTGCCCAATCTGCGATGATTTTGTGGCAGGACAGATTTTGGTCTAAACAATCTTTTTTTGCAGCATTCCGTGGAAGGATTAGTAGGTTAGTTCGCTACATTTTTACCCAAGACATACTTGAAAAACAAGAAGTAACTCAGTGTATTATTTCCTTGTAAAACATTTTTTATAAACAACAACAAGAACCTGGGGATTAAATAGTTCTGGTGAAACACCACAACACAATTAGCAGAAGCACTTTATCAATCACTAGGCTGAGAGGCCCGGCGTTGTCCCGGGATGTTTGTTGGGTGTGGGGTGTGCATTTGGGTCGAGGAAGTGGTACACGCCGGCCCAGTGCGGTGGTACGTGCTGCTGTGGCCTGTTACTGAGTGGATTGATACTCGTGTTTGCTGATTTTGGAGTGGTTTGTGGTGAAATTGTGGGGTGGGATGTGGGGGGGAGGTGCGGATGTGGGTGTACCGATGGGGGAGGTGCAAAGGTTGCCGATGTGTGGGTGCTGATGGTGATTGATGGGGGTCTCTGTTACGTGTGTGTGTTGTGTGTTGGGTGTGTCTGTGTTGACGTGTGTGTGTGTCTACGTGTGTGTGTATACGTGTGTGTAATGTGTGTGTTGTGTAAAGTTTTTCTGGTGTGTTTTTCGTGTGGGTCGTTGTATACGTGTCTGTGTTGTGTGTATACGTGTGGTCTGTGTGTATACGGTGTGGTGTGTAGGTGTGGGTGTGTATAGGTGTGTGTTTGGTGTGGTGGGTTATGGTGTCTGTGCGTGTGATAGGTTGTGTTGTGTGTACGGGTGTCTACGTTGTTTGTGGTCTACGTGTGTTACGTGTGTCTGTGTGTCTACGTGTGCCTGTGTGTATACGTGTTGTGTGTGTATACGTGTGGTCTGTCTAGGTGTGGTGTGTGTGTGTGTGTGTGCGTGTGTGTCTGTCACGGGGTGTGCCCTGTACATGTGTGTGTGTTCACATTGTGTCTGGACTGTGAGCTACATGTTGTGTGTCCTCTGTAAGTGTGGTGTTGTGACGGTGTGGTGTTAGGTGTGTGTGTGTACAGGTGTGTGTGTGTGTGGGTGTGTGTGTGTGGTGGATGTGGTGTGTGTGTGTGTGTGGGGGTGTTCCTACATATATATATACATACACATATATATATCCTATATATATATATATATATAGGTGTGTGTTGTGTATGTATGGAGGGTTTGAGGCTGGCAATGCAAGGATGGGGGTGTGGGGGGGAGAGCTGCTTACTTGCAGTCGGCAGCATGTTCCTCGAGGTGAGCATCATGCAGGCGGGAGCACCCACCCGGCAGGGGGAGGACCACCCCAAACTAACAGCCCTGACTAGAGTTGAGGGCCTCCTGCAGGCGGGAGCCCCCCCGCGCCTCCGGCTCGAGGTGAGATCTCTGCAGGGCGTTGAGCCCCCCCGCTGCCCTCCGGCTCGAGGTGTAGGCTGTCTCTTCAGGGTCGGTGAGCCACCCCGCTGCCTCGGCTCGGTGGTGATGCCTCCTGCAGGTCTGAGCCCCCCGCTGACTCACGGCTCGCTGGTAGGCCTCTGCAGGGTCGGGAGCCTCCCCCCTCTGTCCCCCCGGCTCGAGGTATCATTGGGCTCCTAGGCGGAGCCCCCCCTCTTGCCTCCTTCTTCAGTCAGGCCGTCCTAGGTCGAGCTCCCCCGCGGTCCATCGGCTCGAGGTGAGGCAGCGGCGGTGCCGAGGAGCGTTGCAGGCGTGCGAACGGGTAGGCTGGTCCTTTGCTGGGGGGGTGTGGGAAGGTAGCCGGTGCGAGGAGAGTGCGGCGAGGCCCGTGGGTAAGTGCTGCCCTCACCCATCCGGCCGCGTCCACGTGGTGATGTGTAGGGGGAGGCAGGTGTTGGTTTTCCTCTCCCCGCGTATTCCCCGGGCGCGCTGTCGCGTCCCCCGCTGACTGTCATAAAATTGGCGCAGCCGGGGTGTGAGCTTTGGGGGGGGGGGTTGTGAGTTGGGGGGGGGGTGACTTCGTTGGGTGGGGTAGCTTGGGGGGGGGGGTGAGGTTGGGTGAGCTTGGGGGGGGGTGGGAATGTATGTGTGGGTGGGAGTGTATGGTGGTGGTGTGGAGTGGGTGTGTGTCGTGTGTGTGTGTGTGTGTGTTTTTTTTTTTTTGTGGACCATTTGCACGCGTCCTACCGCCTCAGTGGGCGGGCCAAGGGGTGCGCTGGTGAGTGTGTGGTTGCCAATGAGAGGTGTGCGGGGGCGGCGGCCCATGGGACCCAATGAAGATTGCCGCAGGGAACCGGACACCAGGCAGGCAGGCAAACATCAGTGCTTTCCTAATATAGTATAAGATTGAACAGCATACATTTTTAGTGTTTATACGATGCATGCGGCCATCTTTCGATACTTCATGTGTCAGGTCACATCGAATCCCGTTAGAAACCGGGATGAATTCAGCCTCCCCCACTAATGCCGAGCGCGGACGATTGCAAAAAAACTAATTTTAGTGTTCTGGCTTTTAAAAATGAATTGTCCACAGTAGCACAGTACTGTACACTACAATCATCCATTTTATTGAAAACGAAATAATAAAACGCATGCCTGAAATTCAACAAAACATCCGCGTAAGGCGGGTGCCTGTGGGCGATTGGCCCAGTCAGCTGCTTGGGAAACAGCCGAATAACTAAAATCAGCACCGTGATGTGTTCGAATAACGACCGCTGCATCAGTATACACATCCACAACACAGCATTAGAAAGAACCAAGGTCCAGATACTGCACTTGTGAACCCTTTTACTGCATCTACAGTACCAATCCTGCTTTTCTAATAGGGTTGCTAATAGATTGAGGTTTAATTACATACCCAATATAAAGAAAAAAAATGGTGATGTAGAATAGACGCTAAGGGAGATAAATAATGACCCTAATATGAGGTGGCCACTAGTGTCAAGCTAGGCACTGATGACAATGCTGATGGTACACTCAGAACACAAGAGTAAACAAAAGGGATACTGGCGTCCTAATAAGTCCAATTAGGGTGGATTCTGATCTCCGTGGTGATAGTTCAATTCCAGAATGATCAGCAACCGTGTGATCTTGTGATGACCAGATGCACCTCATTCCATAGGGAGTGGAACATTTCGTTCATGTTCCACTCCCTAGAATGCAGGTTGCTCTGGTCATCACAAGATCAACGGTTTGCTGATCATTCTGGAATTGTTGACTATCACCACGGTATCCAGGAATCCACCTAATATGGACCTTATTAGTTCGCCGGTATCCCTTCTTTATTTTACATACCCAATTTACTATCCCTCCCATTATATTATTCTTAATATCTGAGTGAGATGGGATATGTACCACTCTGTACAATGCCATGTAGGGCTTATAGACATTGATCCATTAATTTGTAACCAGACCTGATCTCACAGTGTGCATTCTATTCCTCGCTCTTATTTTTTCCTTTCCATTTTTTTTGTCATCTATGTTGTCATAGCGTACACATTAGTAACATACATAATAATATAACATAAAATGAGAATAATCACTTCAGACATAAGAACTTAAGAAAAGGTCCTGTTCCCGAAAGCTTACAAATCTAAGTGTTACATAGAGGAACGTACAGAGACAGTAGGAGCGGTGTTTGGTAAGGGCCAAGTAAGGTAGGAGTTTGCAAGTATCACCATGGAGCTACCCCTATGCTTTTTTTAAAGGGGATAGAGAGGGTGCTAATTGAATATTGATGGGAAGGGCGAGATATTTTAAGCAGGAGAGGGCTTTAGATACAAAAGGAGTAGACAGAAAACAAGAGTCAGGATGGTGTATAGGTGAGAAATTAGGGCTGAGATGTAAGGAGGGACAGAAGAAGAGTGTTTAGCCTTAAATGAGGAGGAGAATGTTGTGTGAAATTACAGCAATTCAATAGGGAAGCAAGGCGTAGGGGATCTCAGCATGAGAGACATGAGATGATTAAGGAGAGAGTACAGGTGATTCTATCGCAGCATTTAGGAGTAGATTCAATGGCCCAGACAGAATGGGGGGGAAGAGACAGTGAAAAGCTGGACAGTAGAAGGTTACAATAGCCTATATGGAGAGAATAGGGCCTGGTTAGTGTTGTAGTGAGAGGCAACAGAGGAAAGATTCGTAGTCTTTGGCAATATTAAGAGATAAGACAAAAAGCTTGTGATATGTAAAAAGGAGTCAATGTGACACCACAGACACGTGCTTGTGATACGTGGTGTTCATTGCATAGAGAATTGGATGGCGGAGTAGAGTAGGTTTTGAACAGGACACTGGAAGTATGATGGGAGAGGTAAGATTAAATTCAGGATAGGGCTCTGTCTTGGATACAAAGAGTATGGAGAATGTGGAGAAGAGGGTGGTCCACAGTATCAAAGGCTGCAGAGAGGTCAAGCAATATGAGCAGAGTGTAATGATTTTTGTCTTTGGCAGCATGGAGGTCATTAGTTATTTTAGGGAGAGCTGTTTTGGTGTTGTGAGCAGTGCAGAAACCAGACTGCAGAAGATCTAGGAGAGAATGGATCAATGATCACCGTTTGCTGCCATTCGCTGATGTTTGGTAATGTTGCAGCTGCTCTATTGTTTCTTCTACTCACCAACCCTCTCATCCCCTGTACCCAATGTCAATTTACCCTGCCTATAGATTGTAAGCTCCTTCCAACACATTAAAGGTCTGTCCTACCTCTTCTAATACAATTTTAATCCTGTCTGTAAATGTTATTTATGCCCATAATCATATCTCTGACATTCGATGAAATATTTGTAAAATGAATGTGTTTAACTTTTGTTCATTTAATGCAACCTTTTATTATTATAACTTTTTTCCTTCCTGTCTCTTGTGTAACTAAATAATTGTATTTAATTGTAGTTGCTCCAAAACTAACTGTAAATTTTTGTGATGCTCCATTACAGTGAGTGAAGGCCTCTATTTACTTAACAAATTGATGATGATGATTGGCTGATGAGGGAGTTATGAGGGATGATTTGCATAATGCTAGATTCCATTCGTACACCCTCACGATGTAATACCCCGTCTCACTGTATTATTCTTAACAACATCTGAAGTCATACGCAGTAGTCTTCTCCACACTTATAATGCAGTCTATAGTTTCAAAGCATAAATTAACAAACAGTTGGGAGGTGAAGGCATATTTATTGCCGACGCCTACAAACTAGAGGCTCATTAGAGTGCACTCCTGGCAATTAAAACTTAACATTTATTACAAAATACATAAATATGTCTTAACATATAGTGATATAATTTTCTATATATAATGTACTTATGGGGAAGGAATGGAGAGATGGTAGATGGCCACGGTGTATAATAGAATATGCTATGCCTAATACAATGGCAATAGCAACTGACACCAATTGAGCCTAATTGGGAATGAGTTACCTGCTGTCAAAGCTCAAAACCCTTCCCTATATAGTGTATTGTGCGTCTGTGGGCAGCATACCATCAAACCAACCTGTATGACAATAAATAGCCCAAACAAGTGTCCTGCGTAGTATGTATTGTTTAAGCTAATAGATTGTATTATCACTGTATGTGCAATCATAACAGTGGTGGTATGTGGTTAATATCTGCGCCCAATGACATACAACAATCACTAAACACAGATAATAAATCAGGAGGCTAGTAATTATAAAAAAAAAGAATTAGCTGATACTAACACTCTGCTTAATTGACTAAAGCAGTAAATTAATACTGTGTCTATGGACATGCGTCCAAATATAATCGCACCGTGAGTACTGACCCCTGCAAGATAGCTCACACATAGTACACTTGTTAATCACAAATAAATTCATAGGTGACTAAGTGGATCTTGTATAGTATACTAACAGGCTGTCTGACTGATGATGAAGTCAGTAAAAGCGCTAATATGCAACTTAAGTAAATAACAGCCACAGAACATACTGACACATGATTCACAGTCAGAGACAGGCTGAAACCGAAACCACAGAGTGGAGAGAGGCTGCTAAGCCTGGATACGATCGCCGTTAAAATTGAGCAACAGAGAGAACAAGGATACAAAGTAACGATACTACCAGTCTCTCACAGTTCCCTCACGCTGACGTCACCACGCCAAAACCCCTACGGTTTCCCTCCTTGACGGAGATTCTTCAGGGGCAAGTGATCACCAGCTGATGTCGGAAGCCTGTTTATATAGCTCACAGGTTGCCATAGCAACCATCGGGCCAATGAATGCTCACGCACCGCTTCTACCGATCAGAGGGTGTTACTGCATGTTAGAAACAGCTGATATAAAGAAGTACACACTAAATTGAACAATAAAATGGAGTGAAGGAAGGTTACAAAGTCACCATCTTCAGGATTGATGCTCATGCATGTAGGCTTGCAAAATGCTGCATAATAATGCCAAACTTGCAAATGCTGATTGTTACTCTGTGATATGGGGCAATTTAAACTCTAACAGTTTAGGGATTTTCCACGTACTAGATGATATGCAACTAAACGTAATTATTCCATAATAAAAGGCTGTTGTTGCTTTGCTTTGCAGTAACTAAGGTAGTCAGATAATAAATAACAACATGAAGGGTCTTCATGTGGGTTATTTATTATCTGACCCCTCATGTACTGGCAAGCAAGCAACACGCCTTTTATTATGGAATAATTACAGTTTTATGTGCATATCTCTAGTACGTTTAAAATCCCTTAACCTGTTGTATTGGTAAATTGCCCCCATAGCACAGAGTAACTACTCATGTCTTTCCCCCCCGCCTGTTTTTTTTTGGGGGGGGGGGGGCTGTTTTCTTTTTTTTGGCAGTATTATGCAGCTTTTTGCAAGCCTACATGCATGACATCAATCCTGCAAGCTGGTGACTTTGTAACCTTCATTTCACTCCTTTATTGTTTCAATTTAGTGTGTACTTCTTTAATATCAGCTGTTCTAACATGCAGTACCCCTCTGATCGGTAGAAGCGGTGCGTGAGCATTCTATTGGCCCGATGGTTGCTATGGCAACCTGTGACGCTATATAAACAGGCTTCCGACATCAGCTGGTTATCACTCGCCCCTGAAGAATCTCCGTCAAGGAGGGAAACGCGTAGGGCAATGATTCACCAGCTGATGTCGAAGCCTGTTTATATAGCTCCACAGGTTGCCATAGCAACCATCGGGTGCCAATAGAATGCCACAGATGCACCGCTTCTACCGAATCAGAGAGGGTGTTACTTCATGTTTAGAAACAGCTGAATATAAAGAAGTAACAACACTAAATTGGAACAATAAAATGGAGTGCAAGGAAGGTACAAAGTCACCACTTGCAGGATTGATGCTCATTCATTACGGCTTGCAAATCTGCAATAATAATGCCAAACTTGCAAATGCTGATTGTTAACTCTGTGATATGGGGCAATTTAAACTCCTAACATCTTAGGATTTTCCACGTACTAGATGATATGCAACTAAAACGGTAATTATTCCATAATAAAAGGCTGTTGTTGCTTTGCTTGCCAGTAACTAGAGGTTCAGATCAGATAATAAATAACCAACATGAAGGGTCTTCATGTGGTGTTATTTATTTCTGACCCCTATGTACTGGCAAGCAAGCAACACGCCTTTTATTATGGAATAATTACAGTTTTATGTGCATATCATCTAGTACGTAAAATCCCTTAACCTGTTAAGTATTGTAAATTGCCCCATACACAGAGTAACTACTCAGCATGTTGCGTTTGGCATTATTATGCAGCTTTTGCAAGCCTACATGCATGAACATCAATCCTGAAGCTGGTGACTTTGTAACCTTCATTTCACTCCTTTTATTGTTTCAATTTAGTGGGGTACTTCTTTAATACAGCTGTTCTAACATGCAGTACCCCTCTGATCGGTGAAGTAGGTAGAAGCGGTGCTTAGCATTCTATTGCCCGATGGTTGCTATGGCAACCTGTGACGCTATTAAACAGGCTTCCGACATCAGCTGGTTATCACTCGCCCATGAAGAATCTCCGTCAAGGAGGAAACGCGTAGGGGTTTTGCGTGGGTGACGTCAGCGTGAGGGATGTGAGAGACTGGTAGTATCGTTACTTTGTATCCTTGTTCTCTGCTGTTGCTCAATTTTAACGGCGATCGTATCCAGGCTTAGCAGCCTCTCTCCACTCTTGTGTTTCGGTTTCAGCCTGTCTCTGCACTGTGACTCATTGTGTCAGTATTTCTGTGGCTGTTATTACTAGATTGCACTATTAGCGTTTTACTGACTTTATCATCAGTTCAGCCCGCTGTTAGTATCTGTAACGATCCACTTATCACCTATGAATTGATTTGTGATTTAACAAGTGTACTCTGTGTGCACTATCTTGCAGGGGTCATGTACTCACGGTGCGGATTATATTTGGACGGCATGTCCATAGACCACGTATTAATTTACTGCTTTAGTCAATTAGCAGAGTGTTAGTATCAGCTACTTTCTGTTTTTTTATAATTACTAGCCTCCTGATTATTATCTGTGTTTAGTGTTTGTTGTATTAGTCATTGGGCGCAGAGATTAATCCACATACCACCAACCGTTATTGATTTGCACATACAGTGATAATACAATCTATTAGCTAACAATAACATCTACACAGTACAGTTTTGGGCTATTTATGTCAATACAGGTTGGTTTGATGGTATGCTCACCACATGACGCACAATACACTTCAATAGGGAAGGCGTTTTTGAGGCTTGACAGCAGGGTAACTCATTCCCAATTAAGGCAATTGGTGTCAGTTGCTATTGCCATTATTTAGGCATGCATTCTATTATACCCGTGGCCATCTACCACTCTCCATTCCTTCCCATCATAATACATTATATATAGAAAATATATTCACTATATGTTAAGTACCTATTTTATGTATTTTGTTAATAATGTTAAGTTTTAATTGCCAAGGAGTGCACTCCTTAATGAGCCTCTAGTTGTTAGGCGTCGGCAATAAATATGCCTTCACCTCCCAACTGTTGTTAATTTATGCTTGAAACTATAGACTGCATTATAAGTGTGGGAGAAGACTACTGTATGACTCAGATGTTTGTTAAGAATAATACAGTGAGAGGGGTATTAACATTAGTGTGTAACTGAATGGAAATCTAGCATTATCATCATCATCCATCATCATCCATCATCATCCATCATCATCATCAATTTGTTAAGTAAATAGAGGCCTTCGACTCACTGTAATGGGAGCGTCATCACAAAATTACAGTTCTTTTTGGATCCTACAATTAAATAAATTATTTAGTTACACAAGAGACAGGAAGGAAAAAAGTTATAATAATAAAAGGTTGCATTAAATGAACAAAAGTTAAACCTTCATTTTACAAATCATTTCTTCTCGAATTCCAGAGATATGATTATGGGCATAATAACATTTACACGACAGATTTAAAATAATTGTATTAAAGAGGTACTGCCAACCTTTAATGTGGTTGGAAGGAGCTTACAATCTATGGGCAGGGTAAATTGACTTGGGTACAGGGGCATGAGAGGGTTTGGTTGAGTAGAATGAACAAATAAGCAGTGCACATTACCAAACATCAGCGAATGGCACCCGCAAACGGTGATCATTGCTCCATTCTCTCCGAGATCCTTCTGCAGTTCTGGTTTGCAACTGCTCACAACACCAAACATGCTCTCCCTAAAATAACTAATGACCTCCTGCTTCCAAGACAAAAATGCATTACACTCTGCTCATATTGCTTGACCTCTCTGCAGCCTTTGATACTGTGGACCACCCTCTTCCCACATTCTCCATACTCTTTGTATCCAAGACAGAGCCCTATCCTGAATTTATCTTACCTCTCCCTCTACTTCCAGTTCCTGTTGCAACACCTACTCTACTCCGCCTCAATTCTATGCTAATGACACCAAGTATCACAAGCACGCTGTCTTGGTGTCACATTTGACTCCTTTTTCATATTCACAAGCTTTTTGTCTTTTCCTCTGTAATATTGCAAAGATACGATCTTTCCTCTGTTGCTCTACCACTAAAACACTAACACAGGCCCTCATTCTCTCCCATATCGACTATTGTAACCTTCTACTGTCCAGCTTTCCTGCTCTTCCCCATCTGGTCTCGGCCCTTGAATCTACTCCTAAATGCTGCTGCTAGAATCCCCTGTGACTCTCTCCTTAATCAGTCCTCAGTGTCTCTCCGCTTGCGATCCCTCGCCTGCTCCTATTGAATTCGTAATTTCAGCACAACATTCTCCTCCTCATTTTTAAGGCTAAACACTCTTCCTTCTGTCCCTCCTACATCTCACCCTGAATTTCCTCACCTATAACCATCCGACCTCTTGTTTTCCTGTCTACTCCTTTTGTATCTAAACCCTCTCCTGCTAAAATATCTCGCCCCTCCCATCAGATATTGCAATTGCACCCTCTCTATCCCCTTTAAAAAAAGCATAGGGGTAGCTCCATGGCTGATACTATGCAACTCCTACACTTACTGTGGCCACTTACCAGAACACCCTCCTACTGTCTCTGTACGTTCCTCCTATTTACCACTTAGATTGTAAGCTTTTCGGGACAGGGACTCTTTTTCTTAATGTTACTTTTATGTCTGAAGTGATTATTCTCATTTTATGTTATATTATTATGTCATGTTACTAATGTGTAAACGCTATGAACATAGATGGACAAAAAAATGGCATAAGGAAAAAATAATAGCGCAGGAATAGAATTGCACACTGTTATATACAGTCTGTTACAAAATTAATGATCAATAGTCTATAAGCTCCTACAAATGGCATATGTACAGAGTGGTACATATCCCATCTCACTCAGATATAAGATACGTACTAAGTGGGAGGGATAGTAAATGGTATGGTAAAATAAAGAGGGATAAAACTACCGGCGCCTACTAAGGTCCAATTAGGTGGATTCCTGGATATCCAGTGGTGATAGTTCCAATTCCGAATGTCACAACCTGTTATCTTTGATGACCAGATCAACCTCATTCATAGGGAGTGGAACATGAACGAATGTTCCACTCCCTATGAATGAGTTGCATCTGGTCCACACAGATCACAGTTGTCTGATCATTCTGAATTTGAACTATCACACGGATATCCAGAATGCCACCTAATTGGACTTATTAGGCGCCAGTATCCTCTTTGTTTTACTCTTGTGTTCTGATTTACCATCAGATTGCGTATCAGGCTGCCTAGCTTGGCCACTAGTGGCCACACCTCATATTAGGTCTATTTATTTATCTCCATTAGCTCTATTCTACATCACCATTTTTTTCTTTATATTGGGTATGTACTTACCGCCATCTAATTAGCAACCACTATAGAAAAGCAGGATTGGTACTGTATATATGCAGTAAAGGGTTCACAAGTGCGTATCTGGACCTTGGTTCTTCTACATGCTGTGTTGTGGATGTGTAATCACTGAGCAGCGGTCGTTATTCGACCACCTCACGGTCTGCATTTGTGAGTTCCGGCTGTTTCCCCAAGCAGCATGAACGTGGCCAATCGCCCCAGGCACCCGCGCTTATCGCGGATGTTTGTTTGAATGTTCATGGATTGCTGTTTTATTCATGTTTTCAATAAAATGGATGAATTGTATGTGTACATAACTGTGCTACCTGTGACCCATATTTCATGTTTTAAAAGCCAGGAACACTTAAAATGTCATTTTTTTGCACTCGCCGCGCTCGGCATTTAGTGTCGGGGAGGCTTGGGAATTCATCCCTGGGTTTCTAATCGGGATTCCCGATGTACTTACCCATGAAGTATTCGAAAATGATGGCCGCTGCATCTAAACACTAAAAATGGATGCTGTTCAATCTTATACTATATTGGAACACTTGTATGTTTGCCTGCCTGCCTGGATGTCCGGTTCCCCGGCGGAATCTCATTGGTCCCATGGGCCGCGCCGCCCCCGCACACCTCCTCATTGGCTCACACACTCACCACCACCCCTTGGGCCCGCCCACTGAGGCCGGTAGTGACGTGCCAAATGGTCCACAAAAAAAAAAAACACACCACCACACACACCACAACAATCACTCGCCCCTGAAGAATCTCCGTCAAGGAGGGAAACGCGTAGGGTGTTTTTGGCGTGGTGACGTCAGCGTGAGGGAACTGTGAGAGACTGGTAGTATCGTTACTTTGTATCCTTGTTCTCTGCTGTTGCTCAATTTTAACGGCGATCGTATCCAGGCTTAGCAGCCTCTCTCCACTCTGTGGTTTCGGTTTCAGCCTGTCTCTGCACTGTGACTCATTGTGTCAGTATGTTCTGTGGCTGTTATCTACTTAATTGCACATATTAGCGCTTTTACTGACTTTCATCATCAGTTCAGCCAGCCTGTTAGTATCTGATATACAGATCCACTTAGTCACCTATGAATTGATTTGTGATTTAACAAGTGTACTCTGTGTGCAGCTATCTTGCAGGGGTCATGTACTCACGGTGCTGATTATATTTGGACGGCATGTCCATAGACCACAGTATTAATTTACTGCTTTAGTCAATTAAGCAGAGTGTTTAGTATCAGCTAATTTCTGTTTTTTTATAATTACTAGCCTCCTGATTTATTATCTGTGTTTAGTGTTTGTTGTATGTCATTGGGCGCAGAATTAATCCACATACCACCAACCTGTTATTGATTTGCACATACAGTGATAATAACAATCTATTAGCTTAAACAATACATCTACCAGCAGTACACTGTTTTGGGCTATTTATGTCAATACAGGTTGGTTTGATGGTATGCTGCACCACATGACGCACAATACACTCATATAGGGAAGGCGTTTTTGAGCTTTGACAGCAGGGTAACTCATTTCCCAATTAAGGCCAATTGGTGTCAGTTGCTATTGCCATTGTATTTAGGCATAGCATATTCTATTATACACCGTGGCCATCTACCATCTCTCCATTCCTTCCCGCATAAGTACATTATATATAGAAAATTATATTCACTATATGTTAAGTACCTATTTTATGTATTTTGTTAATAAATGTTAAGTTTTAATTGCCAAGTGATGCATTGTGTGCACGGTGATGTGTGTGATGCATTGTGTGCACGGTGATGTGTGTGATGTATTGTGCGTACAGTGATGTTTGTGTGATGATGTATATGCTATAGGTGATTGTCAGACTGTGTTTGACTTGCTGCTTTGCGCCTCATTTGGCAGGGAAGTGATTGAAACTGGTAAACACATGCAGCCCAGCGTAGTCAGACCACAGCAAGAGGCCATCACAGACCAGGGGCCGGTGCCCAGGCAAAGGCTCATTCACTTACTGCCTTTCTCTATTCTCCTCTCCCGTCCCCTCAACTCCACTCTTCTCCTCTCCTCTCCTCTCCCCTCCTTTCATCCTGTGTCCTCCACTGCTCTCTCAAGTCCTACATTCTCTTGTTCCCCCATTCTCTCCTCCCCCTCCTCTCCTGTTCCCTCCTCCCCCTTCCTTCTTCCCTTCTCTCTCCTTTTGTGTTCTATTGTTCTCTCCCGCCCCCCCCCCCCGCTTGCTTGTTTTTCCTCCCATTCTTTGTTCTCTCTCTTCTTTCTCTCTGTCTCTCCGCATGTCTCTCTTCCCTCTCTCCCTTCCCTCTCTCTCTCTTCTCTCGCTATATCCCTTCCTCTCTGTGCTCTTTCCTTCTTTCTCTCTCTCCCTTGTTTTCTTTTCTCTCACACTCTTCCCCCCTCTCTCTCCCTTCTCTCTCTCTCTCTCTCTCCCCCTTCTCTCTCTATACTTTCCACCCTAACCCTTTTTTCCCTTTCTGCTCTCACGTCTCCCCCCCTCTCGTCATCATCTCACTAGCTCTCTCCCCTTATCTCCCTCCCCTCCCTTCCCTCCCCTCTCTTTCTCTCTGTTTCTCTCTCTCCCCTACCTCTCTTTCTCTCTTCCCTCCCTTTCTAGCCCCCTTTCATTATTTATTCCTTCATTCTCATCTACTTGCCCCATTTCTCACTGTCCCTGCTTGATACTTTCTCCCTTTTTCTACCTACTGTCTCTTTCTTCCTTGTTTCTTTGTTTACAATTTCTTGCTCCTTCTACCTTTTTTCCTCTCTATCCTCTCCCTCCCCCCGGTTTCCCTTCTCTCTGTTCATGTCAGTTCTCTCCTGCAGATTTGCTGTACAGCTCACAGCCTGCGAGGTTCGGAGCCTGAGACAGGTACATAAAGCAGGCAGCGAACGCTGTGATTACAGCGAGGAGCCCAAGGTTATGGAGAGGGCGCAGGGTAGGCAGCAGTGGATGGAATAATAAATAGTACTGAGAGACTATACTATGCCCCAGGGTTGTACAGTCAAGCAACCAAGGCACTCAGGAGTTGGGTTACCATGCACTAGTATCACTTAGATATTTATTTAATAATCCCTGATTATTAATAAGTGTCCAGTCAATGGTTTTGGCCTATATCTCTGAATGCAGTCAATATTTTATAGGTTTAATGTCTCCGCTTCTCACCTAAAATAGAACCAAGTATAGTTATTTGTAAATAATATTTTCAACTTTTAACATTTCCATGGTAAACCAGAGTTTTGGACGGCCTTTACAATCTTTACCTGATGTCTTTTGGGGATAATACTGTTTGTCAGACCTCAAAGCCCTGGGTAAAATGTTCTATTTACTCTGCTCTTGGTTGACAAAGTAATTATGAGTCCGTAAGTCACACGGATAAACAGCAGCTGATATGTACGAATTCAGTGTTCCCAGAAATAAACAACACGTTCCTTTTTCAATCATTAAAATAGTTACAGTGCTTTAGGGGAGACGAAATCCTTCTAGGGAAGCTGATTACACTGGTAAGGTGTTTGAATATATATTGTTGACCTGGTACACGGGACCTAACCTTTACTATACATCTCGGATGCACTGACCTTGACCCCCTGCAGACGCACTTACCAGAACACCCTCCTACTGTCTCTGTACGTTCTCCCTAATTACCACTTAGATTGTAAGCTCTTCGGGGCAGGGACTCCCTACTGTCATGTCTGAAGCTCTTAGTCCCATTATGCGTCACATTATTGTGTCAGGTGTATTACTGCTGTGACACGCTGTGTACCTAGATGGAGCCATATCTTATACTATATTAGTGAAAGCACTGTATGTTTGCCTGCCTGCCTGGATGTCCGGTGTCCCTAGCGGCAATCTCATTGGTCCCATGGGCCGCCCGCCCCCGCACACCTCTCATTGGCCTCACACACTCACACCACCCCCTTGGCCCGCCCCTGAGGCGGAGTGACGGGCCAAAGGTCCACAAAAAAAAAAAAAAACAAAACACACACACACCCACAACCACACAAAACCTAAAACAAACAACAGAAAACAAAAAACAAGAAAAGAAACCATTAACAAAAACTAGAATAGGTAAAAAAAAAAAAAAGACGAAAAAAAAAAGAAAATCACACACCATTAATATCGATTCACATATCAAAAAAGCCAATCTACAAAACCCCGCATAACACCCCTCTTATGAATTTCTCATCACCACATTTCTCATCTTCAACCTGCCTCAAGCTCAGACCCAATATTAATTCTTACCACACCTCCAACACACCACTCTACGCACCTGCCTTTTTCAGTCATCATCCCTCCCACTACCCCCCTAGTACCTCAATCAACAAAAACCTCGGTTTAACACCACACTCCAAACACCACACTCAAAACTCACCCTCCACCCCTACACACATGAAACACCCCCCTCCATCCTCTATACCCCCACCCCTACCATCTTCCCCCATTCCTTCACATTATTTCATATATGGAGGCTAAGTAACCAAACTACTCGACACCTACCAACTTTTCCACCCCACCTTATACCCTCTCGTTGACTCCTCATCGCCATTTTTTCCCCATACTTTCAAAAGTTATTTCAACTTTTAATCGTTAAGTGAAAGTCTTACATATACATCGAAGGGTGACAAATAAAACAAAAAATAGGACTTTAAAACTAAAAGAAAAAAAGAACACAAAAACAAAAAGCTTAAAAACAACAACCAACCAAAAGATCACACCAAAAAAAAGCTAAAACAAAAACACCAAAAAAGCTAAAACCAAAGGGGCAAAGAAAGTAAGATGGGTGATGGGAAGGGGGGCTGGAGAGATCACCGCGAGCGCCCGGGACACACGCGGGGGAGCGGCCACAACACGCTGCCTCCCGCCTCACATCCACGTGGGAGCGGCCGGATGGGTGAGGCAGCATACCCACGGGCCTCGCCGCACGCTCCTCGGCACCGGCTCACCTCTCCCACCCCCCTCACAGCAAAGACCAGCCTACCCGGCGCCGCCTGCAACGCTCCTCGGCACCGCCGCCTCACCTCGAGCCGGAGGGCAGCGGGGGGGCTCCCGCCCTGCAGGAGGCCTCACCTCGAGCCGGAGGCAGCGGGGGGGCTCCCGCCCTGCAGGAGGCCTCACCTCGAGCCGGAGGCAGCGGGGGGGCTCCCGCCCTGCAGGAGGCCTCACCTCGAGCCGGAGGCAGCGGGGGGGCTCCCGCCCTGCAGGAGGCCTCACCTCGAGCCGGAGGCAGCGGGGGGGCTCCCGCCCTGCAGGAGGCCTCACCTCGAGCCGGAGGCAGCGGGGGGGCTCCCGCCCTGCAGGAGGCCTCACCTCGAGCCGGAGGCAGCGGGGGGGCTCCCGCCCTGCAGGAGGCCTCACCTCGAGCCGGAGGGCAGTGGGGGGGCTCCCGCCCTGCCGGGGGGGCTCCCGCCCTGCAGGAGGCCTCACCTCGAGGAACATGCTGCCGACTGCAAGGTAAGCAGCTCTCCCCCCACACCCCCCCCATTCCTTCATTGCCAGCCTCAACCCTCCATACATACACAC
>WSYH01001164.1:26701-88306 GCA_036426205.1 Ascaphus truei | reverse complement strand
TATACACACAGACACACACGTATACACACAGACACACACGTATACACACAGACACACGTTTACACACACACACACGTACACACACGTATACACACACACGTAGACACACACACACGTACAAACACACACACGTACAAACACACACGTAGACACAGAGCCCCCATCAACACCATCAGCACCCACACATCGGCACCTTTGCACCTCCCCCATCGGCACACCCACATCCGCACCCCCACATCCGCACCCCCACATCAGCACCAAACCCTCCAAAATCAGCACACCGATACAATCACCATCAGTACAGCCACAGCAGCACTACCACCGCACATGGGCCGCGTTGACCACTCCTCACCCAAATGCCACACCCACACCACAAACATCCCGGGCAACGCCGGGGCTCTCAGCTAGTGATTGTATATAAGTGGCTTCTGCTAATGGTGTTGTGGTGTTCACCAGACTATTAATCCCAGGTATTTGTTGTTGTTTATAAAAATGTTTTACAAGGAAATAATACACTGAGTTACTTCTTGTTTTCAAGTATGTCTTGGGTAGAAATGAGCGAACTAGCCCTAATCCGTTCCCCGGAATGCTGCAGATTGTTTAGACCAAATCTGTCCTGCCCACCAAAATCCATCTGCAGATTGGGCACTAAAAAAGTGGAGCGGATTCTGCAAATCTGTCAATGAATACTATCCGGGCGGATTTTTAAGCATCCAAATGCAAATTTCAGATTGAATCTGTTGCTGGATTTTTAAAAATCTGCACTCTGATTAATCAGAGGAGAGAGGGAGAGACTTTCAATTTAGTAGTGTCTCAAGTCGTAAATACAGTATACCCCCTCAAACCCCAAATAAATCCTCTCCAAATAAATTAGGGAGACATGACTGTGTTGAAAAAGGAGCACACCTGAGGTACCCGGCAGGGAGATATTCTATATGCTGATAGTGCTACTACAACTTTACATAAAATGTATCATACAACTTGTCAATATACTGTAAGTGCCTTAAATGATGATCTATTCAACACCGCTTTTCCTCATTGTAATTATCATGATGAGACATTATTTAAAAAAAATAATCTATTGAGAAGCTGCGATTGAGACTGATTTCGGACTCTGTTAACCATGCAGTTTAATTGTTTTGTACCTGCTCTGTGGTTTTCTAGAGAACTAATTTGTTGCATATGTTGCTCTGTTGTTCATTATAATAAAAAGATTTATTTTTTAAATAAAAAAAATTAACTTTGTCTACAGTGGGCATATTTTTTACTGTAAACTATCGAATACATGCTATCAACATTCCTACAATGAGCTAGAAAACACGACTATTAATTAAATAGAATACGTGTACTTGACAAGGCAATGGTGTCAATCATGCTGTATGTTTCCTAATTTCACTGCTGCACATACAGTAGTTTAAACTGTTATCCCATGCCACATACTATACCCATCCTCTAGTGCCCTGGGACTGGGAGGGAGAGTATGAGTTAGTAACCACTCTATCACATTATGTAATTTTTTTTAAATAAAACATCAGGACTCGAGCTATATGGGCCTTTTTTTGTCAAAACTGTACAGTACATGCATATGCCTTAACTGATGCAGACACTGGCTGTCTTTTTACAAGGACATTACGTAATTGGTGGGTGGCTGACAAATGAGAATTGTCAATTCTGACAGATGATAGGGACAAGTGTAGCATTGCTTGCCTGGCACAGCACAGAAAGGCACTTAATGGGCTGGCTTGTTTCAAACACCACTACTATTAGATGTCCAACATTCAAATAGGACTAATATATGATGCCCAAATTGCTTTTTTTGGCAATAAAATAATGATGCGGATGATGGTTTGGTGGTTCATGAATCATCATATTACAGAGTGTAAGAACACGTAAGTAACTACAGGCTAGAAAGGAGATAATTATCCCTCATCGTGTGGGGCCAGCAGCTCTCCATCCACTATAATTCTAGCTCCAATAGCATTTATTAAAACCAGGTAGTAATTAGATGCTGTGACTCATGTAAGCCGCTCCCCGGGATTATCCAAAAGTTCCATAGCAGGTCAGCATTTCAAGAGATGCAAATCTTCATATATACATAAAAGAGCCCATGAATAATAATAATAATAATAATTTGCTGATCAAAAAAAATAAAAAATATTTCCTGGGCGCCGTCCCTCACACCTGTGCATTACTGAGAGATGTTACAGTAACTGTGGTTAAAATTAGGACATGCATAAACAACACAAGAAGTCAATCACTTGGCCATTGCCAATATAGATGCTATGGAATTGGTGGCTGGTAGACCTGCATTGCCACGGACCAGGTGTCAATTTGTCAATTGTAAATTCTGACAGGGATGTTAGGACAGGTGCAACACTGCATGCATAGCACAGCACTTTGGATGCTGCTATATTGTGTTTTTAGACCCCTACCACACTAGGTGGTCCATATAATATTTTAAAAATATGTATGGGCTATTTAGAGTTTGGGGTTTTGTCAATAACATAATGATGACAAAGATGATGGATGATATCATTGTGTTAGTGATAGCAGTGGCAGGAAATGAACAATTCAAATTTGAACAAGCCAGGCACTGTGCAGATGCCAAGCTGCCAATGCTACACCCTGACCTGTACCACCTCTGCTGGAAGTAGTTGTGCTAATTTACATCTCTGCTGTACTGGTGGTGGTGGACCACGGCACTGATAATGGTGAGGGACACTCACACAACCATGTACACAGCTATTGGTATTTTTAAGGTTTAGCAATAGTGCGGTACAAGTGTTATTAATAAAATGGCTGCTTAACAGGATAGCTGCACTAAGATGAGGCTCCACAACCTCAGTGCTAAATTACATCACCAGCCACCACATTTGATCACAAACTGGTATAAAAACAGCAGAATAATTGAGAGTGGATCATTAGAAACTATTTAATACTTACATAGTACAATTCTGTTAAAAATTATTCAACTTATGGTCTATCTTAAATATAAATTTGAGGTCTAACTGCCGAAGTAACGTGAATTTAATTGAGATCTAGGACCATCAAGAAGCACTATCCTTCCTGCATTAAATTATAACTCCATAAATGCACCAATATACAGCAGAAATATATAGCGCAACAGTGTAGTACTAACAGTACTAATAACAGGGCTATACCTCCTGCATTACCTCTTTCTGACCCTCACTTGATCTCAGTGCCATCTTAACGCATGCACTGCATATTGTACACTATTTATGAAAAGAACTTACTGTACAGTAGTACAGTACACTGTGCATGGTGCTTCTCCTTCTTGCTTTGGGGATATCGCTCCCAATCCTGGGCACTGTTAACTTTCTCCTGTCCTGGACTCCCACTCCCTACTCACTTTGTCCATGAAACCAACCTCTCTAACCTAACCTGTTCTTACTGTTCTACTGTCCAGGTGACTGTGACTGGCCACCTACCTCTTTTTCCTCATCTTATACCTTTCTCTTTAACTTTTTATACTTGCTTTTTGTCCATCTTTCAACTTCACTCCCACTGTCCCTGGGCACTTCAATTGCCATATTGATTACTTTACTTTACATTGAGCTTCCTGTTTTCTCTCTCTAACCTCTTTTTTGGCCTTCACCTATATTTTCAACTCATGCCTCTGCTTTTATACTTTCCCCACCTTGTTCAAGAATGATATAGGTATACTCAATTGAACTTCAGTCAGCACCCACAAAGATGGTCACTATCTTCCCCTTTTTTTCAGTAAAAATTGTTCTCCTTATGAATGCTCTGCTCCCCTCTTCCTCTCTCTGAACATAATCTCTCCTCATGTTAATAAAGTAACGGTGGCCTAAACAGAGATCGAAATGTTATGAGTCATTACTGACACAAGTGAACTCTCTTCCCATGAGCGCTAAAGACCATGTCTGTACATACTGTGCTATATGTATGCACACACAGCTGTCTCTTACACATACCAATACTCCTTGTTTTTCCATCCCTATACACCAATAGGGACCACATAGTATCCACACACACTTTTAGTTATGCCACTATCTCCCACATTTCCACACCTACCCACACCATTTTTATTAACTCCCACTCCACACACCCCTTTTGTAAAGCACTGTATACACTGTGGGCTCTCCATTCATTTATATTCACATAGATACACACACACACTCTTACATCACATTCTTTCAGGAACCATTTAACACCTCTAGCCATAAATCTCATCCACACGGGGGAAGGACTAGCACAGATAACATTCCAAGAGACACTGTTTTTAAGTATTCCCTTTGCTTGCTTCATTCATTGTAACATCGCCGGAAGAAGAGATCAGTGTATCTCGAAAGCTCGCACAAATATATATGATATATGCAATATAAAAAACTTAGTTTATGACTATACAATATAAAACTAAATTCATAACCTCTTGAATCTATCACCCCCAATAAGGGACACTGGTACATGTTCAATACCCCTAATAGTAAGAGATACAGGATCTTACTTGTAAACATCTTGTTGCCGGTGAGAAATTCTGTTCTTTCTCTAACAAGAGAGAGCATGATATTAAGGGCAGGATTAACTGTCTTTCCACCTTTGTAGTGTATCTCATATCATGCTCCTGTGGTCCTCAATATATAGGGAGAACCATTCGTCCAATGAGCACTAGGTTTCTAGAGCATAGACGCAACATCATTAATGGTAATCTAGCTCATAGTCTCTCTAAACATTTCTCTATCTGTCACAATAAAGATCCTGTATCTCTAACTATTAGGGGTATTGAACCTGTACCAGTTTCCCTTATTGGGGGTGATAGATTCAGGAGGTTATGTTTGTGAGAGACCTTCTGGATCTATACACTAGATACGTTGTCACCTAAGGGGTTCAATGAACATATAGATACAAGTAGCCTGGTTTAATGTTCTTTGGTCTCCCTGCTCTTTTACTGACTACATCACCTTGGTGGTTTTTATATAATATTTTATCAATATTCATGTCATATATGTATATACATTTTTTATGTAATTTTAGTATATTTGTACAATTGGTTTTTAATATTTTAATGTTTAGTATCAAATGTGTGTACATGCATGTGTATGGTTATGAATTTAGTTTTATATTGTATAGTCATAAACTAAGTTTTTTATATTGCATATGTCATTGAAGAGGGTTCTTCTCTCTGTTTTATAATGTTTTTTATAAGCGGTTCCTTATAATGGTTTGTGATATATACCTGAATAAGCCTGCTCTCTCTCCATTTTTTTATGTGAGATTTGTGGCATACTTTAGTGTTGAATGAATATGTGGTTTTGGCATACTGCACCGACACACTTTATTCGAGCAAATACCCAGTATGTACCTGGCAGATACCTGGAATGCGCCGCTCCTCACCTCTGACAAGCCCCGTTGCATTTGCCTTCCCAGCCTGGGTTCATGCCTGGCTGACGGGCGGCTGATCTGTTAAATGATAATGATTAGGATTTAATAGGCTGCAATGCTTCGCGTGTCTACCAGATGGCATAAATTCATGAATTGTAATGCAGTATATATATATAACTGTGCAGTATTGCAGCCAGCGGGAATAAAATGCTTCAATCCCTGCCTGGAAAATACCTCAATGCACTCGGGCAGAAAACAGTCACAAACCTCAATACACCCGGGTATACCCGAATTCGTGGGACTAGCCGAGCTCGAATAAAGTGTGTCGCCAGTGTATGTATATATGCATACATGTATGTATACATTTTTTATGAATGCTTCTATAAATATATGTGTGTGTTCTCTACAACTGCTAGGTCGCATCTCACATTTTAAGTTGTTATTATTTTATATCGCATATTTAATAGAATGTACCATACAGTATATTAGCATTAGCATCATTATTACTTTTGGTTGGCAGCATTATTATATAATGTAACACATATTATACATAAATCTTTTATTCACTATTTTGATATACATTTTCTGTTTTGGTTGTTTATTTATGTTTCATGTTTCATGTACTCACTTTGCATTTCCCTCATGTTTTATTCCTCATCCCTCCCCTATCCAGCCCTTAAGAAGTTAACTATTGTAGCAATCAATTAACATTCAGGTGTTTTTAATGTTTTTCATCTAACACTGGCTTATATATGGCTCTTTGTCAGCAAAGCTCTATCCCCTAAGGAAGTCTTATATCGCGACGAAACCCTTAGGGAAGGAGCTAGCATTGGACATTATTATTATCTCCATCTATTTCTGAACTTTATATTGATCTGCCCGGTTTGGAGCGAGTCCGGTTATACTTTGCATGTAGCATCGGTGCAGGGAGCTCGACTGCCCTGTCAGCATCCTGTGGTGCCGGTGGTTACTTATTCTCGCGGGATCTCTCTGCCAGGGGGAGACTGGGTGCGTGCGCATCTTCCTGGTTTCCACGGCAGGAGTGTGATAGATCTCGCCGATGACATCCATCTACGGAGGCTCCATCGAGTGATTGTAAAGACTTGATAACACTGTCTTATTTTTATCTTGCTAAATGTAAGTGTCCATGATCTATCTGCACGTACATGTTTATTATTAAAATCAGTATTATGCTATGGGAGCCGCACTGTCTTCTTTTTGTTCTATAGATCCAGAGGAAGGTGGTTTTTCCTGAGGACCGGCAGCGACACCCAGTAGTTGACGACGGACACTTTCACAATTCATCATATTTTATCATTTTTATTCTCTTTTTTTGGGCTTGATTCCCTTTTCTTTTCCCCTCCCTTTCCCTCCCCCCCTTTCCATCCTTATTCAATATATATATATTGTGACAAAAGTGCTGGGTGTGGGTCCCAGCAGGCACCACATACAACAGGCCTGAGGGATCATACCAACCAGTGTCCTACTGGTTGGGGAAAAGTCTCTCTTCTGGCTGCCTTTTTAAACCCCCTTTTAAGAGAGAAAGAGAGATGCAGCTCAAAAAAGGAACAAACAGTAATAGAATATGAATTAAGAGCGCAAAAAAACCCACAAATAATGAAATTAAGCTTTTTAGTGAAAAGTAAAGAAATGTATATAAATGGTAAAAAAAAGTGCACCAGTGATACAAAAATGTAACTCAAAACAAGGACATACATGCAGGTCTTACAAGGATTTATTCCAATCCCTTTCAACAGGAACAAGGAAAAAAGCGCAGTAATGTCCAAAAAGTGAAAAAGGAAATAGTGGGTGAAACTCAGTGATAAGTGAACTGTGTTAACAAATATGATAGACCAAAAACCTACTCACTTGTAACGAGTATGAGCAGATTATCAGGAGCAAGGTGTTTTATAAAGTACTCCAGGATAATGCAGGAATCTCAAAGACAAAAAAAAAAAAAAACCTCATGCAGAGAGAAAAAACACATACAGTAGGAAAAAACATAGTGTCATACTGTTTATGAATATAAAAAAAACAAGCAAAAGCAAAACAAGAATAGCACTCACAATTTTTCCAAAGCAAAATGCAATTTTACCACACATGGGGTCTCATACAAGTCAGCCATGTTTATCCTCCTTGCACACTTGGCACTGTTCTCAGCATGTGACGTCACTTCCGTATATGGTCACGATAAAATGGACACGTTTTTGTCCGTCGTGCAAAAAATAGGAATTGAAAATATCTACTTTTATTAATTGCAATAGTAATTTTGTTTTTTACCTCTTAAATTTAAATATACAGTAGCGGCCGCCTTTAGTCTCCTGCGGCCGCCACCGCAGGGTTTTTAAAGGCCGGGCAGACGCGGGCGTTTTTTCTTTGGATTTGGCGCCGCGTGCGCTTTCAATGTTCAGCGCCATTAGCGCTGAACAGGAGACGCGGCTTGCTCGCGGCCAAGTTCGGCTGAAAAAGCAAACATCCCCGTATTAATACGGTGATGTTGGAGGTTTAAGGGGCCGTGACTGTATGTGGGACACACCATACATCTGTTAAGGGTACTGGTATGTGTTTTAGAACACATTAGGAATTTTCAATTGGGGCTTGAATCACGTACTGTAGTGTCCCTTTAAATTAAAAAAAAAAAATTCCAATCCAGCCGGTTTAATATATTTGGAAATTTACTACGGAATGTACAGTACCTCTAAATTGTAGCGGTGGAGACTGTGGAGAATTACTGTAAGACATTTTCTGAGAGGGAAACAATGTGGATTCACAAATTAAATACCCTGCAACCCATGGGACTAAATATCGGCATTGATTTAAGCACTTTCTTGGTTTGATATTTATTTCCCTAACTTTATTTCTTTTTTTTGTTGGTATTTTTTATACACTTTTTAGATTCTTCCTTTTTTATATTGGATCTCTCCTTTTTTATTCTTATTTGTGTCCTTTTTTTTAATTAATTCCATTATTCACTATAGTATATGTTGTGTCCTTGGTATCCCAGTACCGGCACCCCATAACGGGGCCTGTAACTCGGAAAGCAGGGGGTCTCCGGCCCTGAAATCGATAAGCTCTGGAGACCCCCTGCTACAACAGTATGTTATCAAAATAAAATAAAAGCAGCTTCATTACCTTAGTGGCTAACCGCTAAGGCAATGAATGGGTTAAATCAGACTACCTGGTTTATTGGTGGCAGAGGGGGTGAGTGAAAGGAGTAGATGCCTCAGGGTGGATGTACCACTGTGCCAATCAATGGGTAGAGGGTGGGGGTAGTTGCCCTCGGGAGGGTGATTCGGCCACCCAGGTGGGTAGAGGCAATGTGTGAAGAAAACGAAGCACAGCTGATGCAGCAAAAAAAAAAACGGATCAACCACGGTAACTCACATAAAAAAATGTAATTTATTAAAGCTCACATGGACAAATGTGACAAAAAATAACAGCTACACATTTCACACGTGCTTTATCAAGGTAAGGGGGTGGGTAGCAAGGGAGGGGGTTAACCCCTTAATTACTATAGCAGTTACTAACCGCTAACGTGATTAAGGGGTTAGGGTCCATTGGATTGTATTTTTTATTGTTGTGTTCCTGCCAACGGAGGACATGGAAGGACTTCATCCTGTGCAGAAGTTTTATTTACTTTATGGTGGCTGGATAATGTTTTATTTGGATAATAGTAATTTTGCCCATTACTGTACTGTATATGTTGGGGGGGGGGTGAGAGGGGTGTGATTTGTTGGGGTAGAGGAGGTTAGTAGGGTTGTTGTGTTTTTTAATGTTTCTTGGGGGTAGAGGGAATGGGTGAAGGGGATAGTTTCCCCAAGGGTGGGTGGTTAGGCCTCTCGGGTGGATAGCGGGAGTGGTTAATCCTTTCATTACAATAGCCGTTCCCACCACTTTGGTAATGAAGGGGTTAACTCCTCCCTCTACCTTCCTGACAGGCCAAAATCCCAACCCTGTGGCAACTACCCCCTTCATCCACCCCTTCCGTCCCCAATAAACAGACTATTCAGGTTTAACCCCTTCATTGCCTTAGCGGATAGCCGCTAAGGTAATGATGGTGTTTGTATTGAAATTTGAATACTAGTGTGCGGAAGCAGGGGGTCTCTGGAGCTGAACTGCATTGATTTCAGATCCAGGGACCCCTGATTCCTGAGTTACAGGCCCTGTTATTGGATACCGGTATCCCCATGCAATGTTTAAATCTCTCCCATCACATTACAGGGACATTTAAATGCATAGGAAATACCAGCACCCCATACCAGGGCCTGTATCTCGGGAAGCAGGGTGTGAAATTAATGCGGTTCAGCTCCGGAAACCCCTTGCTCCCGCACACTAATCTGCACATCATGCTATACTTCAAGCTGAGGATCATTGCTTTGTGCGTCAAGAGTTGTTGGTGCTGCAGTTAGATGAGGAGGATGAAAGCCTTCATCCCGACAAGGGTAAGAAATGCATCATTTGTATTTTATTTAATTGTGATTGTTTTTGGGGTGCCCATTGATAGCCACAATGGCTATCTATGCCCCTATTGAGGGCATATGTAACCATAGTGACAATCAATGCATTTTTTGGCTACTGTTAAGTTCAATTGTATTGCAACAGTATGATCTTTGGTAGAAGAAATGCAGAGCACAGCAGCAGGGGAAAAAATTGGATTTCAGCACTTCCAAAATGAATTAAAAACAATTTATTGAAGGGGTGACATGGGAGACATCAAAAATTGGTAGGTATATGGAGCAACTCTGATGCATTCTGGGCATAACTTGCCCTTTGTCAAAGCGTATAATGCTCCTTTACCTTCTCCCCTGTTTTATACACTGTAATATTGCCGGTTAAAGCCGAAACCGGAACCGGAAATGATGCAGCGTTCGCGCGGGAGTGTCTCACAGAACAAAAACACAGCAGAGCTGAGAATCTGGGAGACAGCATACCTATTTGCACCAGTGACATCTAGAGTGTGGATGTCAATAGTAGATGACGCTGATTCATCAATGTCTTGCCTCAGTCCATGGGAAAACTGCCCACCAAAGGCTCACGCCCCATGACACACACCCTACAACAGTGGGGTGCAACACATGAGCAGAGCCCGCCCCGAACAGATCTGCCACTGACAGAAGCTAACACAATAGGAAAAAAAACTGATATAATAGAAGAACAGGGTGCCTCATGTTACATATAGGAGATATTTTTCACTGTCGATTAAAATCATATGAAAGAATATACAATTATTAGAACATATTAAAGGAATGAAACACATCTATAAGGGAACAATAAAAAAAATATACCTCAATTATAAGAATCTTAAATTAATCTATATGGAATAATATAATAATATAATCCGATTTGTAATACATACAGAGGTAGCGGCCGTTATTCGAACATTTCATGCGTTGTATACCTCGGAATACCCATGTCATGGCTCGTGATTTCTTCCAACATTACCACTTTAAGACGCGAGTGCAGAAAATGGCATTTTAGTGTTCTGGTTTTTAAATACCTGAAATTGACACAGTAGTATAGTACTGTACACATTACAATTCATTCATTTCTGCCACGACACGAAACAGAATCCATGAAATTCAAACAAGAAACCACGATAAACACGTGTGCCTGGTTTGATTGGCCGTGTGAATGCCGCGTGGAATAAAGCAGAGCACACGAAACAGCTCTGTGATTTGTTTCAATAACGGCTGCTGCATCTGTATATTGAAGGATAATGCTGATTTATGAATTAATGTTAGTACCTAGGAGATAAATTGTATAACAAATGATATGGATATTAGTGAATCAAAGCATTGACAGTAGATTGAATTAGTTTAGAGTAGGGTAGGAGTAATAGTATGGCAGGAATCATTATAAAGAATAATTCATTCATCATGAAAAAGAGAGAATTAGGTATAATGAAGGGGTAATTTCATGTGTAATTATCTTAATAGGAAATTCATATACAGTAATCATGATGAATATTGAAAATCATTCTGATATATATATATATATATATATATATATATAAATATATATATATAACCCCACACTGATGAGACCCATTAAGGTCGAAACAGCTGTCTGTGGGTGGTTTTCTGGGTATGCACCTTAACCCTGGCTGTGCTCAAAGCTGTGACCATGCAGCAAGCTTAAGCCTATAGGGAACCATGTTAAAAATGTTTTTTGAAGCAAAAAGTGGCACTGCGTGCTCATTTGCATGTCATTTCCCAGAATCCCTTGCTGCAGTGGAAGTTCTGTGTGCTGGGTGATAATAGTGAAGGGCGGGGTTGCAGACCTGCCTTAGACATGCAGATGAGCATACAGTTATATTTATATATATATATATATTTAATAAATATGGTAGATAACAATGTATGTTCAAATAAATATATTTGAAACATGTTGTAATGTGATTATTTTGAATTAAGAATGTTTTTAGAGACTGCATACCGTATCTTTATATCAGCAGAATTTCACATCTACTGAAATATATTATAAATAATTAATAAGGTCCACTAAATCAATCATCTAAAAACAAATTCAACATGAATTAATGAGGGAGAAAAAAATATATACATAAATCTATATAAGATTCTATCACTGAAAATGCTATAGATGAATATATCTTAATAGACAAATGTGACAATAGAATGTAAATATGTCTGTATAAGAACAAAATTGTACAGAAATTGTTCAAGAAAGAGATCCAGATGTAGGGAACAAAAGGATGATGGCAGTAAATACAATGAGAACATAAAGTCCATTGGGAATCAGACAAGGGAATGTTTGAGTTCCCAGTCTGTATTTATTTCAAGGGGAGACAGTGACCCCAGTGTGTAAATCAAAATCATCTAGGCATTCCAATGTTTTTAGATAATTAAACAGATGTTGGGATTGTTTACTAAAAGTAGAGATGAATAAGGGAGCAATATCATCATGTTGAACTTTTTTGTTCTTTTTATATCTTTTCAAGAGGTCTGCTCGATTAATAAGAGAAAATTCTTCAAAAGCCGTTCCAGTGTTTTCTCTGTCATAACCTCGCAACAGGAATGTTTTTTGGAGATCATCTGACTGTTTGAGGAAAGATTCTTCATTTGAACAAATCCGACATAATTGCAAAAATTGAGCTTTCGGAATACTTCTAAGCAGAGATCTTGGGTATGCGCTGTTAGCTCTGAGGAAGGAGTTGCGGGAATTTGGTTTACGATAAAGATCAGTTTGTATACGGCAATCCATATCGATATACAGAAGTAAATCTAAATAATTGATATGATGTCTGTCAGATTGATATGTAAATTTTAAGTTGTAACTATTATTATTCAAATAAGCAATAAAATATATTAATTCTATAGTATTTCCTTGTCAAATAAGAATAAGATCGTCTATGTAGTGATGATAGAAAATAATATTTGATCGGTATGGATTGTTGTCACAAAAATAAAAATAGCTTCCCAGAAACCCATACAGTAAATAAGTTAGCATAGGAAGGTGCAAAAGAAGTGCCCATAGCGGTGCCTTATATTTGTCAGTAGAAAGTGGTGTCAAAGAGAAAATAGTTGTGACGTAATAAAAAAAATAATCGCATTAGTGATAAAAGTATTCTGTGCCATAGAGAGATTGAATGTATTAAGAAAGTGTTGTGTGGCCTGAACACCTTGTGTGTGATCTATAATGCTGTATAGTGACGTGAAATCTAAGGAACCCATAAATAATGATTACACCAAATACGTGTTTGAGTAACAGTGAGTAATACAGAGGAATCCTTAAGGTAAGAAGGTAAGGATTGAACAAGTAGTTGTAAAAATGAATCCACATACCTAGATAAACCATCTCCCAAAGATCTAATGCTCGATATTATGGGTCTGCCAGGAGGGCAGACATAGACTTATGGATCTTTGGGACATGGTGAAATGTAGGCACGATGGGATGAGAAATGAGGATTCCCAAGTACCCGCAACTCCTTCCCTAGGTTCAAGAGTGTCATATTCTGCAAGATAACGTCTAGTGGAATCTGATTTTAGTTTTAAATAAGTCTGTATCACCTAATTGTCAAAGTGCTTCAGACCTGTAATCTTCAACACGCAGCACGACGATTGCACCGCCTTTATCGGTTCTTTTTATAACAACATTTCTATTGTTTTTCAGATTAGTAAATTCTAGCTGTTCATCTCTGGATAGATTGTTATGACAGTAGATGAAAAGCTAAAACCTTTGGCTAGTAGTTGTAGATATCTTTCTACCAGCCTCTCAAAGTTTTGGAGATGTGGACCTTTGATATATGTCGGGTAGAAATTATATTTGAGGTATAGGTTTTTTAATTGTTCCCTTATAGATGTGTTTCATTCCTTTAATATGTTCTAATATTTGTATATATTTTCTATATTCTTTCATATGATTTTAATCGACAGTGAGAAATATCTCCTGTACTGTATGTAACATCAGGCACCCTGTTCTTTTATTATGTCAGCTTTTTTCCTATAATGTTAGCTTCTGTCAGTGGTGGATCTGTTCGGGGCAGGCTCTACTCATGTGTCGCTCCCCCTCTTGTAGGGGGCGTGTCACGGGCGTGAGTCTTCGGCGGGCAGTTTTCCCATGGACTGAGGCAAGACATTGGTGAATCAGCGTCATCTACTATTGACATCCACACTCTAGATGTCGCTGGTGCAAATGGGTATGCTGTCTCCCAGATTCTCAGCTCTGCTGTGTTTTTGTTCTGTGAGACGCTCCCGCGCAAACGCAGCATCATTTCCGGTTCCGGTTTTTGCTTTAACCGGCAATATTGCAGTTTATAAAACAGGGGAGAAGGTAAAGGAGCATTATACTCTTTGACAAAGGGCAAGTTACGTCCAAAACGCGTCAGAGTTGCTCCATATACCTACCTATCTTTTATGTCTCCCATGTCACCCCTTCAATAAATTGCTTTAAATTCATTTTGGAAGTGCAGTACTCCAATTTTTTTCCCCTGCTCCTGTGCTCTGCATTTCTTCTACCGAAGATCATACTGCTGCTATTAACCATAAATACACTTTGAGGATATAGCCCATCATGTGGAATCTACTAAAAGTCTGAGTGATATATAAATGGATCATTGATTAATCATGCAAAAAGAGATCATTCTAACTCCTATCAACATATGGTATAATTTGGCTCTATATATGGGACTTTAAGAAACAGATACGTCAAACAAATCCTGTTCAATTTTCTGTTGCACTGATCTTGGGACTGTTCAGTCCAATTCTTCTCTAATTGTATTGTAATGTGTTTTTAATTTAATAATGTATCATTATTTTTTTTATTATCACAAATGGGCAATATCACTATTAGCCATATTTGGCTGCTAATGCTTTTGCCCATTTGTGTGTGTGTGGTGATGGGGGTAGTTGTCCTGGGGAGGGTCGTTAAGCCTTCTGGGAGGATAGGGGGATTGGGGAAGGGGTAACACTTTTATTAGCATAGTGGTTACTACCCGCTAAGGTAGTGAAAGGGTTACAGGCCGGTAGCTACTGTATTTTTAAATGTAAATGTTGGTGCACGGAAGAGGAGGATGAGGATGGCCTTCATCCATTCAGGGGTAAGTATAACTTTTATTTACTATAGGGTCGCTATTGATTTATTTTGAATGGGGAAAAGTGCTATTAGCCATATATTGCTAATAGGCATTTTGAAAATTACTATGTGTGATGTTGGTGGTAGAGGGGGTGGGTGAAGTGGGTAGTTGCCCCATGGTGGGTAGTTAGGCCTTGCAGGAAGGGCTAAGATGGTAAGACAGAGGTTAACCCTTCCTGGGAGGCCTGACCACCATCACTGGGGCAACTATGAAGGTGGTATGTTGCCCGGGGTGGGTGGTTAGACCTCCCGGAGTTGGTAGCAGGAGGTTTTACCCATTAATTACCTTAGGTAACTGCTAAAGTAATGAAGGGGTTATCCTCTTCCGCAACTCTCTCGGGAGGCCTAACCACCCACCATTGGGCAATTTCAAGCTTCACTCACCTACTCTACCACCAAAAAAAGGGCACTGATATTTAATCCCTTCTTTACCATAGCGGTTACCCACCAAGGTAATAAAGCTCAGCTGTTACTTTATTTGTATGACATACGATTGAAGCCAGGGGTCTACAGAGCTGAAAGTAATGCGGGCCGACTCCGGAGACCCCCGGCTTCAATCGGATGCAGTAAAACTAAAATATACACCTTCCTATGCACATCGCGATTTCGATCTTGCCACACTTTAAGGTGGTGAAAAACTATTTTCAGAATAAAAGACTGCTACAAATAGTTTGCTGCATGCTACAAGATTACATTCAAAACTCCTCAAAAATTACATTCTGGTAAGATAGAATCTGCATGCATGGTGAAACTGTTCCCCAGATACAACATTTTAAAAATAGCTAGAAGAACTTAAACAACGATTCCTAAACAGAAGATATAGCATACAAGTTTTAAATAAATACTTTCCATCATGCCCTCACCAGTGGGAAGGATAACCTTTTGAAAGATACTGTTGCGGCCCCTTTTATCCTCCTACATCCCCGTAAAAATTCGGGGATGTTTTCTGTTTGTCACGGACTTTGCCGCGCGTCAGCCGCATTCACCAGACAGCGCTAATGGCGCTTAACATTGAAAGCGCCCGCGGCGCCCAAAACGGCCAAAAACATGCCGCATCTGCCCGCGATTAAAAAAATTGCGGTGAAACGGCCGCAGGAGGTTAAAGGCGGCCGCCACTGTAATAAGAGAACAGAAACCTCTAAAATTGTGAGATGTATCCATACATATGTAACGGGTATTCCCTGTGAATACAGAAACTACTATCTGCTGTGTATACCTGTGTGGCTCTCAGGAGCCTAAGCCTCCGCTGGGGGAGCCTTGGTACATACATATAACACAATCTCGTGGTGCAACGCCTCCACCTACGATGGCTCCCGCCAGAGGAGGAGTGGTTCCGCGCAGGACAAATATATATATATATCCCTCCACACACCGCATGTAAAATAACCACTGACTTTACTGTAGCAATACTTATTCATATATCAACAGGTGTCCCTCTCTAGAGTAGACACTAACTACTGCATCTTGCAGGACGCTCCCACCTACACCGGGTGATCCCACCCCGTGTCCAATAACCCCACACAATATGTCCCGCACCCTTAAAGGAAGATATGTGTGACTCTAGCCACTAGTCCTGTATGAATATAATATATATGTAGGATCATTGGTGCACTTGGTGATGGTTACCTGCCGAGCACTCCAGTGCCCGGGCCTGCCAAGGAGCTTCACAAAGGATCGAAGGCTGACAAATACAGGAACTGCCGTCCGGGGCGATCCCACCCGGATGGCTGTTGCAGTGGCAGTGGAGGTCTGAACCCAAACCTCTGGATGGATGCGCAGCGTCCGCTGTGTCCCTAACTGATGCTGTGTAGTAAGGGGTAGGGTCCCTAACCTGGGGCCTGTCCCCACAACACTCAATACTACTGGTGACTCAGGTCTATCTGGGGCCTAGGGGGCTGCTGGCCTAGTGCAGGGAGTCACTGACTCCTGCACCCTACCTCCTTCCCCTAGCTGCTCCTGACGCCGACTAGCGTGGGCTCAGCGTGCCAAATGTATCCAATCGCCTCTGCAGGGAGATCATACAGCCCTATTGGATACCTGGCGTCACCTGACTCTGCCCCTGTGCACCCTGGGGACTGAATTCTTCTTGGGAGCTATTCTCCCATTGGCCACCTTGCGCGCATTTCCTTTGCGCATGCGCGAACGTCCCGTCTGGTTACCGCGCCAAAATCCCCACTGCGCATGCGTGCGCATTCCAACATGGCGGCACCGATCCGGATCCGGATAACCGATCCGGATAACAGCACCAGACGGCCATGCATTGCACTCCCCCTGGTAAAATGGTCGTCAGTCCGCGTTGACGATTGTAGAGGTCCCCGTGACGCTCTAAGGCATATACTCTGTTGCACTCCTCTCTCAGTACTGGGTCAAGGAGTGGATTGGCCAGTGGCAATTCATTGGTCTCTTTCAGGTAGGCTCTGATTACGGCTCGCACTATATCCGTATTTGTTCCCAAGATGACCGGGTACTGACACTGTCCTTGAGGCTTCGGGCATACCATTGCCTCCACATGCATGGGATGTTTCTTGCCGGTATTCAATTGAAGTATCTACCGTTGAATTCTCACAATCCCATTGATGGAGTAATCTTCATTTCTCAACCCCCTCACCTTCATATGTTCCGCCGACCGCAGGGGACAGTGCTTAAGGTGTTGGTTGTAAAATTGTCGGTAGATTATGGTCACTTGGGACCCGGTGTCCAGTAAAGCAGAGGCATAGACTCCTTCTACTACCACACTTATGATGGCAGAGGGGCCTACCTGACAGTAACCATCCCCGGCCGGAATTCCATCGTCTGGGCTTAGGTCCGTAGGGGCTTCGGGAGGCGCAGGGGTGGCCTCGGATGTTTTGGCTTCTGTGGTCTGTATCCGACAGATCATGGACCTAGCCAGCTTCCTTTACTGGGCGTTTTCTTTTCTTGGGTGCCTCCATCCTGGCACTCTCTGGAGAAATGGCCTTTCTGTCCACAACCATAGCAGACGATATCTTTAAGATCTAGTCGTCTTGGGTAAGTGGGGGAGGATCTCCCCGAAGTCCGGCCTTTCGTCGAGGGCGACTTGGGTGGCTCCTCTTCCTCTTTGACAGGTTTCTTGATCCGGCGAGCGTAGGCTCCCGGGATGTCACTCGCAGGGGGCTCTTTGACCTTGGTGCCTGTATGCAGCTTGGTATAGGCTTCATTACCTTTGAGGATCCCCAAAATGTCCATGAAGGTAGGTGGAGGCCCCTCCATTAGTGAGCACCTGATCATGATCACTATGTGATGTGTGGGAATGGCCCCTCGGAGGAACTGCTTGCGCCGGTATTCATCCATCTCTGAGGCTAGGATGAGGCCGCAAGATCGCAATTTCCACAGGACTAGCTAGATTCGTTGAAGGAAATCTGACAGGTCTTTCTTCTCCTTCTGTCGGAGACCGTAATATTTGTACCACAGCTCACTCTCCTCTTCCCTTTGCCATAGATCTGGACCAACAAGTCTACCATCTGAGGAGCAGAGAGATCAGGGTCTTGGTCGCGCTGTGCACTGACCATGGTGGCTGCTGGGGGTCGGAGGCTTGCCAGGATTATCTGACGTCTGACTGTTTCAGAGCAGGGCCATTCATCGATCACCTTGAGGGTGTGTTCCTTCCAAGACTCAATGCTTTCCTCGCCCGAGGGGACAGGAACCATTCCTGAAAACGCCTTCAACTTCCTGTAATTTTGGGCTTGGGCGGACGTAGTTATCGCTTCCACAAGCTGCGGGAATTTCACTCCTAGCATGGAGCCGCCACTGTCTGAGGAACTTGCCATCCCCGCTCCCTGACTGTTAGAGGTTGGGGTGAAGCTGTTCACTAACCGGTTAGGGACCGGTGATGTTGGCGGGCTACCGGCCCAGCTGGTGGCCCCTTGCCTAGCATCAGAAGAGAAGGTCACTCGGGGTAGAGATATGTCTGATCTGATGGGTGTACTGGCGGCCATATCTTTGTCTTCCCCACCCGCATGTCTGGTAAGGGAAGTTACGTGACTGGAAACGGTTCCAGGGTAAATTAGAGGGCACCCTTGCGGTAAAGTCTCTGGTAGATTTACTACTCGTGGGCCTCTATCAGGGGGTATAGCTTGTTCGGTGGCCAGAAATAGGGTGTTCTCTTGCCGGTCAATGTTGTAGTGCTTGCTGATGAGGCGGGCGCCCGCCAGACCAGGTAATGTCCTTACTGCGCTGCAGACAGTAAACATGGATACATCGGCAGGTACCCCGTCTACGGCGACTACGTGTCGCAGGAGCTCTCCTAGCTTTTCAGCCCAGTCAGCCACTTGTTGGGGCATGAGCGCAGACATGCTGACTGATAGGATACTATGTCAACTACTGAGTATGGCACCCCAGGGCTGAATCTCAGCAGCGCCTCCAAATGTAACGGGTATTCCCTTTGAATACATACGCTACTACCTGCTGTGTATTACAGGGAAAAGGGAGACCAAAAAGCGCACCAGCACAAACGGAGCAGGAATAAACCAGGACAAAAAAATGATTAAAAGGGCACTTTAATGTGGCAAAGACATCCAATGCATTTCGACACGTCGCAGCGTTCTTTTTCAAGGATAAAACACAATGTGATCAACATCCATTACTATCCACCTCTTACCGTGGCCCATTTCGCGCCAAAAAATCAGAACCTGATGACGTCATAACAGAGCGACTCAGTGCCGATCTAAGGGCAAAAGGAAGTACCAAAGGCGTGTGGCCATTTTGGATGTGGGCAAACATAGGACACAATAACAAAGCTTTATTGACCATTTCCAGCAGAACAAAATACATCTGCTGCTAGGACAAGCATATTTAAAACGAAATAAAGCTTATAAACTAAACTAATGCTTAATAAGGGTACTATTAATTCAATGAAAAACATGAACAAGGTGGAATAAAAAACTAGCTGTGTTGCAACTAAGTTTATGTGCACACAGCTAGTTTTTTAATCCACCTTGTTCAGGTTTTTCATTGATATAATAGTACCCTTTATTAAGCATTAGTTTAGTTTAATATAGCTTTATTTCGTTTAAATATGCTTGTCCAGTTAGCAGCAATGTATTTTGTTCTGCTGGAATGGTCAATAAAGCTTTGTTTATGTGTTCCTATGTTTGCCCACATCCAAATGGCCACACTTGCCTTGGTACTTCCTTTTGCCCTTAGATCGGCACTGAGTCGCTCTGTTATGACGTCATCAGGTTTCTGATTTTTGGCGCGAAATGGCCCACAGGTAAGAGGGTATATAATGGATGTTTCTCACATTGTGTTTTATCCTTGAAAAGAACGCTGGAACGATTCGAAATGCATGGATGGGTTCTTTGCCACATTAAAGTGCCCTTTTAATCATTTTTTTGTCCTGTGTTCTTCCTGCTCCGTTTGCTTGCTGGTGCGCTTTTTGGTCTCCCTTTTCCTGTATTTGCATTGAGTAGCTGCACAGCCTGCCTGCCTGCCCTACCAGGATGTGAGTATTTGCATATTTTTCAGGGGAACCTGCCGATAGAGACATATGGTGATGGGTTGACCACACACCACCTGTCTTCAGGAGGATAGTACACCATTATATGACACATACACTACCGACCACACTTTATTGAAGTGTGGTCGGTACCCCCGCAAGCCGGAAATCTCCCGCTGCTAGTGGCCGCCCTCTGGCGTGCCGCGCGTCATAGACCGCGGCGTCACGCGTCATCGGGAGCGTGCGCCCCCTGCACGCGTGTCCAGGGGCTCCCCGAGGGAGCCCTGGTGTCCCGCGATCGCGGACAAGCGCAGGTTTCCGGGGACCCGGCGACCCCGGCGGTAGGAGAGCGCCCCCGATCGGAGGGCTCTTCCGCTGCTTCGGCGCGCGCCCCCGTCACACTCGGCGCGCGCCAGCGACTGCTGCTGCACAGCACGGGCAATGCTCGAATAAACTGTGCCGCAGCATGGTATATATCAATGTTAGTACCCGTGGTACAGTGGTCTGGCTTATTCATATTTTGAGATATACCTGCATTTGAGCGCTTCAGCTATTTTCCTACCTGCTGTGTATACCTGTTTGGCTCTCAGGAGCCTATCCTCCACTGGGGAGCCTGGGGTACAACATATAACTCAATCTCGTGGTGCACGCCTCCACCTGCGATGCTCCCGCCAAGGCAGCAGTGGTTCCGCGCAGGACAAATATCTATATATATATCATCATCACTCCACACACCGCATGTAAATAACCAATGACTTTACTGTAGCAATACTTATTCATATATCAACAGGTGTCCCTCTCATGAGGAGACACTAACTACTGACTGCTTCTCGCAGGACGCTCCCCCCCTACACCGGGTGACCCACCCCATGTCCAATAACCCCACACAATATGTCCCACACCCTTAAGGAGATGATCAGTAGAGGCAATGCTTATTCTAACATTTGGCCTAAACTAGCCGGGTTACATTCAGGGTAAGTGTCTGGGTATGTTCTGTGGCTAGTTTGAGGCACGTTTAAGGCATGTCTTCCTGCATGATAACGACCCATAGGATTAACAACGCAGGGACTCCTGCAGCTCCATTCAGTTGAATGGGACTGCCAGGACCCCCCTGTTAATTGATAGGCCATTAATCAATGCAAAATGCTGGGGCTATTTTAAGAATTGTATCATGAATGTACCTGGGTTCCCTGGGTCTTTTGGGAATGCCACTGGTTTTTGTTAGAAACACGCTGCCTCTAACTGTATGACTGCGCGCAGCCACTAGTCCCGTATGAATTAATATATATGTAGGATCATTGGTGCATTGTTGATGGTTCCTGCCGACACTCCCGGTGCCTGGCCCCTGCACAGAGAGCTTCACAAGGATCTCCGAGGCTGACAATACAGAACTACCGTACCGGGGCGATCCCACCCAGATACTGTTTGCACGATCGTCAGCTGGAGTCTGAGCCCAACCTCTGGATGGACCCGCAGCGTCCGCTGTGTCCCAACCGACGCTGGTGTATTAAGGGGAGGTCCCTAACCTTGGGCCTGTCCCTACAACACTCATAATAGCTACTGTGTGACTCGGGCTATCTGGGGCCTAGGGGGCTCTGCCTAGTGCAGGGATCACTGACTCCTGCACCCTACCCCTCCTTCCCCTAGCTGCTGCCTGACCCGACTAGCGGTGTGCTCAGCGCGCCAATGTATCCAATCTCCCTCCTCAGGGAGATCCTACAGCCCTATTGGCTACCTGGCGTCACCTTTACTCTGCCCTGTGCACACCTGGACTGTATTCCTTCTTGGAGCTATTCTCCATTGACCACGAACCCACTCGCGCGCGAACGTCCCCGGTTGGACCGAGCCGAAATCACTCCGCGCATGCATGCGCAATCCAACTGGTGGCGCCCTGCCACCAGGAGCCGCCCGTGAGGAGCCCTCGCGACTCGACTTCTGGCCTTAGCCACCGGCCCCACGCGTCCCCGGCACCCCCCACAAACCAACTCCTGTCCGCTCCCCGAACCTGCACCCCCACCACCCCGCGGCTAGGCACCCACCCGTAATGACTCGCCCGGCATCCAGGTACGGCTTGAGTGCCGCCACGGCATGTCGATCTCCCACGCTGCCCACGGGGACGAATTGAAACGCCATACATCTCAACACGCCTCGAACCTTCCCACTTTCATCTGTCTCGTCCCAGGTGAATCCAAATGTGTTACAGCACGGGGATGAACATACTCAGGATAAAAAAAATACTACACAAAACACTTGGACTTCTCACTGATAATACCTTCTGGCAAAAAGTCGTCTACCATCAAAACCAAGCATCACAATAGAAAGTGAGATGCTTAAATCACCACTTGGTGTCATGAGAAAAGAAAGAATTGCCGGCACCAAATCAGCCACTCCTTTAAATAATAACTAAATCCGAATAAAGACCCAAAACCGTCTCTTGCAAAGTCCAAAAGTGTCCTTGAGCAAACAGGCAATGAAGGGTTCAAAAACGAACGACCAGCACACCAAATAATAGTGCAATATGTAAAAAAAGAGAAGAAAACAACAGATAATGGTGCAGTACGCCCAAAAAAGTTGACATTAAAACAATTAAAACTCACACATGACAAACTAACACACCAATGACAGACAACACTAGCAAGACTATAATCCTAAACAAAGCTATTTATTACAATAGAAATACTGGTTTCCGGAGGATTCGCACTTAAAAGTCTCAGAGGGGTAAATTGAAACCTACTTACAGGACAGTGGATGGTAAAGAGCAGTAAAGCTGAAGATCGCTAGGTGCTCCTCTCTGATGATAACTGGAGCTCCTTTAGGGATTGCCTCGTGTGAGTGATGATGTTGATGTCGCAAACGAAAACCGGAACTAATCCTGGTGTATGTGACTCACAATGCTCGTGTTACTGAAATCGGCTGGCGCTTCCCTCTCCTTCCCCCCCCCACCCCCACCTGCACAACTGCTGCCAATATCCTCCACACACCAACAGACATATATATGAGCAAGATATATATATATATATATATATATATATATATAATATATATATATTATATACCGAGCACACCCCGCTTTAGGACACTCACTTTAAGTACATTCGCGAGTAAGGACATATCGCCCAATAGGCAAACGCCAACTCGCGCATTAGCGCGTGTCAGCACGTCTACTGCAACTAACCCGGCTCCCTACCTGTAACCGAAGCTTGCGCACGGGGAGAGACTATAGAGCCTGTTACAAATGCCTTATTTACATCAGTTGGTGCACGTAATGACGATTCATTACAGTACATGCTCGATAAGTGGAAAAATGCAGTGCTTCACTTTAAGTACATTTTGCTTTCATACATGCTCTGGCCCCATTGCGTACGCTATGTGGGGTATGCCTGTATATATATATATATATATAATATATATATATATCTATATATATATATCTCTATATATCTATATATATATATATATCGCATCCACCTTTGATACAAAATAATAATATATAACAAAACACATAAAATCACAGCGCCTATTGATAGGTGTTGGAAATGGGTGAATAATAGGATGAGGGAGAAGTATAGCAGCTGATAATAATAATATTACTCAACCTAGACAAACAAACAACATATATAACAACAAGGAAAGAGGAAGTGGATAATGATTCGGAAACACTGGAAAAAAACACAAGGAAAAAAAAGCCAAAAAGTGCAAACACTGGAAAAATATAAAATAAAACCTGAAAAGATAATAAGAAACTGGAACACCCATGCAGCTATACACAGGAAACAACCACCTTCCACGATTCTTCTATAAAACAAATGGGGACAGCACAGGCTCCATAGTGTAAAATAATACAGGTTTATTAATCACGAGCTAAAATCAAAAAACTCACAGCAATGAGATAGGACATGCGCATCGAACAAGAACAATAATGTTCATGCTGTTAGTGAGGAAGAGTAGCCTCGTGGCTGCAGCGTGTAAATCTTTTCTCTGTGCTGCCGGGTGTCTCTGTCATGATGTGTATCCACTTCAGTGGCCCCCCTGGCTAAAACAGCTCACGCTCCTTTCGTTCTGCAGCACCACAGTTCCCTCCCAGTCCAACAATTTTCAATGAGCTAAACACCTGGTGTTTGTAGATAGCGCCCTTACGCATTTCGTCTCCAGTGTACCAGCAACTTCATCAGAGGTAAGGATTAAATATTAATTTAATAAGATATATGTCTGTGTGTGTTCATATGGAGAATGTATACCCTAACCAAGGAAATAACAACCAAATAGGACAGTGAGGAAAAACTCCCCATGCTCATGCTTCACATACAAGTATAATCATGTGTGTTCGCATGCAAGAGACTCATGGATCTGTGAATATACAAAAAATATATATTAAAAAAAAATGTATATATAAAAAATATACAAAATAGCATATAAAAATAATAATAATAATAACATTCATACTGATTGATCCATGCTTCACAGCTTGTATGCGATAAACACAGATCAAAAAATGTGCTTATTAGAGCCCTAACTGATTATATGTGCATGAGCAAATGAGTAGTGTAATAAAGTAAAAACATATAATTATATTGGTTAAAAACCATTCACAAGAGTACAGTATGTTACAGTATATAAAATTATATATGTAAGAGATGCAAGGGTCTAAACAACTGACCCGTGCATCGCAACTTACATGTGATATACATGGATCAGAGCTACAGCTGCGACAGCCTTTATTCTAAATCAGCCGAAGCCGCGCCGCTCTGATAACTGCAGCCAGACGCGCTCTGTTTTCTTATTTTTCCGAGCGGTTTTCGTTATTTTAGCGCTCGCTTTTTTAGCGTTGTCTGCAATACCGTCTAGAAACTCAGGTGGGCGATCGCAAGCTGTTGTACATTTCTGCAAGTCTGTGTGTGCGCGCGCAGTAATTGTTCTGTAAATTGGAAGATTTATATTTGAAGCAGAGATTAATTAGCGTTCCGGGTTCATACAGTATACAGTAGTAGTACTGTATGAGGCTCCTTAGGGAAAAGAAGTACAGTATTACAAAAATATAACGTTGCGTCTTCTTCCGAAAATAACATCACATTTATATATGTATTATTTATTCATCAAAACTTTTACTAGGCTTGCTCTTCTTTTCATACTGTTTTTATTTTATGCGCATGCGTGTATGCCTCATTTGAACATTGTTGAAATGCATAGGCGGTTTACAGTATCACATTTCTGCGCATTAAACATTATGATGACCTTTTGAAAATATTTATTTGAACTGATAATCCATCATACAGCGCTCTCCCCCTCGCCCCCGCACACACACAAGGCTAAAGTATTACAACTTCTTATCTACCGTACACCTCTCACACACCATTAATTTCGAATGTATGGCTTTCTGTCTTGAATCTTCCAGAGCGTGGCATCACATTCCTGCACATTCGTGTGTGACTTCCCATTCATTTAGAAGTTCAATTTTTAAATATATATATATATTTTTGGTTATCGACATGGGCTTGCATAACAATTCTGGACTTTCTGAGAATCAATCACTACTGTTGCTTTTTAATTCTACACTAGTCATGTACATTCTTTATGAGGTGGGTGGCATATTACTGTGATTTTTATTTGGTGGTGTGGGGATCAAAATATTATGATGACCTATTGAAAATATTTCTTTGAACTACAGGTAATCCATCATACAGCGCTCTCCCCCTCCCCCCCCCCGCACACACACAGGGCTCAAGGATTTCTACTTCTTATCGACACCTCTCTCAAACCATTCATTTCTAATGGATGGCTTTCTGGCATGAATGTTTCCGAGCGTGGCATCACATTTCTGCGCATGCGTGTATGACTTCCCAATCAATTAGTGTAGAACTTCAAGTCAGAAAAAAAAAGTTATTTTTTTTTCCGGTTCTCGACATGGGCTTGCATAACAATTCTGGATATTCTGAGAATAAAGTTTTTAAAAAATATATATTTTTTTTGGATATCAACATGGGCTTGCATAACAATTCTGGATATTCTGAGAATCAATCACTTGTATGCTTGCAGGAGCCATGACTGAATTAAAAAAATAAATATATAAATAAATGCAAAACATATCTCATGTGAAAGTAAATAAACAACATGCTAAATGGCAGACCAGATATAAAAGAAGGACAAAAGGCTTATCAAACTAGATGAGAGTACTAGTATCAATGCACTTGTTGAACCCCCTTGGAGATAAAGTACCCAACATATTAGCCCATAGGACCCCATTAAAGATTGTTTTTACAGTCACTCATACCGTATGCAGTTCTGGTGTCTCACTACCATTGATTTTCGGACATTCACTTCCTTCTCAATTAGGGTGTAGCTGCAATTAATATAGTTGCACCATGCACCGACTATTACACTTACTGCTCCATGGTCCATAGCCACAGTTTCACTATCAGACCAGCAAGTACACGCAATTGGAGGCTTCTTTCTCAGCCTTCTCTCCGCCCTGGGGTGGCGGTGGACATTGGAGGAGGAGGCGAGGAAGCAGGGGGGGAAAGCAATAGTATAGAGCAAATGGTCACTGCTCCCTTCAGCCAAGCCAAGTTTAACGGAATAAAATCAGCTTTATTGAGACAAAATGCTGAACATCACAGACAGGAACACTGACGCGTTTCATCCCGACATGGGACTTTATCAAAGAGTAAAAATCCTAACATACCAGCAGACCTAAATAGAGGTAGCCTCAATATGATTGGACCAAGCAAACCAGCTCAGCAGATAGTAATTAAATAAAATCAGAACAAGCCCAAAGGGCTGGATCAAATTACAGCAATAGAGTCACTTCTCACAGCTGGGGTGTAGCCCACCTGGGTGTGGTGTGCAATTGAGGAGAAGGGGTGGGTGATGGTGCCTCTTCCGTGATGACCAAGAGCTGGATCATAATGTCTAGAGAGACATGATGCAAAGGTTCACCAACACTGCTCCTAAATGTTACAGTGTTTGTTTTTCAAATGCTGTTTTTCAAATGTTGCTGGAGACCACTCACCCCCAGGTATGTGCCACTCTTGCTCCTACAGACAGCTGCACCACAAATCACACAGTGAACAACCACAGATTCTCTCACCGAGCCATGCATGAGCAACCAGATGTTCCCCCACCATGCTGGTGGCTCCTCTGGGCAGGCGACTCCACCCCTGTGATGCCTGCGAACTAGGGGAGGAGTTTGGACTGCCAGGACATCTACATTCTTCCCCCTCACCTTCTCCAGAAGGCTCATTGCTAAGTTCATCAGAAGAGTCAAAATCACCATTGCCTATGTCCCCCTCAGCTTCTCCAGGTTCCACTGAACCCCCACATCCTCACCTGATGAGGCTTCCTGTGCCCAAGGTAGAGAGCCAGAACACCACCTGGGGGTAGTCAACTCAGGTAGTGCAGCTGAAACCAGATCCAGAGACACCAATTCTGAACCCTTCATGCTGCGAGTGGCTAGAACTAGCCCTGCTAGGGAAACCCAGACACCAGCCTGATCTGTATGTGAACACAACACATGTGACTGTATATGTTCCTCGCAGACCTTAATTTACTATATGCTGGCTGGGTAATGTTTTGGTTATGTTTTATTTTTTAATGGGAAAATGGGCTATTATACAGAGCTGGATAATAGGGATTTTGCCCATTACTATACTGTACTGTACGTGTTGGGGGGGGGGGGGGTTGTTCAATATTTTATATTGGTGTGTGTATTGTAATGTTTATTGGGGATAGAAGGGGTTGGTTGAAGAGGCTAGTGTCCCCGGGGTGGATGGTTAGGCCTCTCGGTTGGGTAGTGGGAGGTGTTAACCCTTTCATTACTATTGCAGTTACTACCGCGAAGATAATGAAGGACTTTACCCCTCCCACAACCTTCCCGGTAAGCCTAACCACCCACCCTGGGGTGACTACCATCTTCACCCACCCCCTCTACCACCAATACACCAGGTACTCTGGCTTAACCCCTTCATTGCCTTGGTGGCTAGTCGCTAAGGTAATGAAACTGCTTTTATTTTATTTTGTTAACAAAGTATTTGAAGCAGTTGGTCTCCAGAGCATAACCGCATTTCAGCCCCGAAGAACCCCTGTTTCCTGAGTACAGGCCCCATTATGGGGTGCCGGTATCCCCCTGCATTGTTTAAATCTCGAGTCACGTGGGCCATGACATGGGAGAATTTAAACATGGCGGGGATACCAGCACCCCATAATGGGGCCTCTAACTCAGGAAGCAAGGGGTCCCCGGGGCTGAAATTAATGCAGTTGAGCTCCGGAGACCCCTTGCTTCAATAATATGCTATTACAATAAAATAAAAGCTGCACGATCACCTGTTAGATTTGCGCAGGGAGAGTGACTGATTCAGTCTCACTCTTAGTTTGCGTCTCTTACAGACACATACAGCCCGGGAGGATTCACACAGAGCAAGTCCAATTCAAATTCAGGGACCCACGCTGTGTTAATCCGACGGGCCATTACACCCTGCTATGGACTGTCCTGTGGACAGTCCACGATTTCCACAATGTGCTCCGTGCCATGCCCTTGGACGCTGCTATATTGGAAAGACTGCATCTGTACATATTAAGCTACTGGTAAAAATACACTACGGTAACATGAATGATAGCTACTTTGCTTTAAACTTTCAGTAGGCCCACTTACTTTATTAATGATATAGAGTAGTCAATGTTTTCTTTGGATGTCATCAGTTACAGGCAGTAGCGGCACGGTATCACTGGTGCCAGGGACTACATCACATTCTTCTCAGGGATAACTGTTTCAATGAGATTTTCCACATCGCACTGTACTGCATGATTAAGTATCTATATGTTTTTTTTTTGTTTTGTGCTCCTATAAATAAATGCTGACACACAACGCTGAAACTGAGTATAAAGAAATGCATTACTGTTATGTAGAAGCATGATAAATAATACATATAGTAGTTAAAGTGTAATTTATTGTGTGTCCCATGTCACATTGTTTGAGAAGTCCTTGGTAATTTCACAAATAAATCATTGGTCAGACTTTGATCCATGACTATATGGTGTTATGATCTCAATTAAATAACACAAACTAAAATGCTTGCGACCACATTAAGAGGAGAAAGTACTTAGCTGTACTTATTGTAATGAAAGATAGGCCCCAGTAACCCTGGCTTGATTGGAACGTACAGTAAATAATTGAAATTCTGTTTGAAATATGGTTTACCACATGGTGCAAAGTGAAAGCGCATGTAACATATTACAGAAGTACATAGTAAGCATAGGTAATGAATGATAATATAAACAGCCATAACATATAAAGGCAGTATTTGAGGCATGCCTTCGGGTCAATATGACATATATTATCCCATATAGCATTTTTCACATTATTTGTGGTATTTGTTGCTCCACTGCCAAAAACTTTGGCAAAATTGTTGATGACTACTGTCTCCCCTGATGAAATCTCTCTCCTGTCTTCCTATGAAATCCTATATCACACACTCAATTCTTCTCCTCACTTTAAAAGCTTTACACTCTTCTACTCCTCCTTACATCCCAGCCCTAATTTATCGCTATACACCATCCTGACTCTTGCATTCTGTTCCAGGATGTCATCTCTCTACCACTTTTGTATCTAAAGCCCTCTCCTGCCTTAAACCTCTTTCACTAACTGCCCCACACCTCTGGAATGCCCGTACCCTCAAAATCCGACTAGCACCCTCTCTATCCACCTTTAAGACCCACCTTAAATCACACCTGCTTAACAAAGCATATGCTCCGTGGCTGATACTTTACACCTCATACTGCTGCGGCAGACTTTATTCTAACAAATCACCGGTTTGTCCCTGGCTTGTTCCTGGAATGCGACGCTGTTCACCTGGCGCATGCCGCGTTCACCATGCGTTCCCAGCCACGGGTCATGTCCGGCTGATGCTGTTATTGATAATGGTTGGGATTTTAATAGGCTGCAATGCTTCGCGTGTCTGCCAGATGGCAGAAATTCATGAATTGTAATGAGCCGAATCAGTAATGTGTCGGCTTGCAGGTGTTTCGTTTAAAAAAGATACTGTACCACAGTGTGCTATTGTAACTTGGCCTTGAGACTGAAGGAAGAGTTGCAAAAATGTATCAATTTAGTCTTTTCATATTAAAGAAAGACAAAGACCAGTTTTAGTTACAGTATTCTCCGGAGACCCGCCGCCCGCCATGAGTGTTCAAGTGCAGCCCGCTTTCCAAAAACCCGACAGAAGTTACGCGTACAGAGGCGGCACATTTTATTTGAGTGCGGCTAGCTCCGCAAGCCTGGGGATGCCCCGGCATGCTAGCCGCACTCCCTCAGCGTGCCGCGCATCATCGACGCGCAGTCACGCGTTATCGGGTGCCTGCGCCCCCTGCACACACGTCCAGGGCTCCCCGAGGGAGCCCTGGTGTCCCGCGATGTGGGGGATGGCGGCAGGGGGTTCCAGGGGACCCGGCGGAACCGGCAGCGGGAGGGAGAAAGCCCCGATCGGAGGGCGCTCCTCCGTGTCTTCGGCGTGCGCCCGGCACCCTCTGGCGCGCGCCAGGTTACTACTGCGGCCGAGAACGGGCAAATGCTCGAATAAACTCGGCCGCAGCAGTATTTGATATGGGCCACGATTAATGCAACAGATGATAAGATGGCAACAGTTGCTCAAATTTATCAGTATTTTATCGAAAACTATGACTTTTACAAATTTTCGCCAACTCCTCATACGTGGAAGCGTGCAGTAAGGAAAAGGTTATGTAGCGATCCCTGTTTTCATCGTATTGAGCCACAATTTGTTGGAGGGTATTGGTGTGTATCACCGGCTGTTTCCCGTATCTATGATCATGAAGGCGGCAAAAGGCGAAGGGTTGTGTTAAAACAAACTAAGAAGCGACAGTCGCTGCCAAGCAATGCACCTGCACCAGCACCGGCTTCCAATGACGGTCCCACCGTCAGTGACAACGCTGAGCCTGAGTCGGATTTTGCGTGCAGTTTTGATGAAGCTTGCATGTACCTAAGCGATTTCCAGCCTCACCTGCTGACTACAGGTGGACTAATCCCGCTGCAAACTATCGACGTGGATGATGAAGAAAGCTGGACTGGCAGTGGACCGGCACCGGTGCCAGCTGAATGGGAAATTCTATGGTGTGTACTGTATTGTTGCCGTATTATTTTGGTGGGGCTGGCTGGGTACTTCTTTAGGGGGATGACCATTATTGTACATTAAAACTTTTCTTTTTGTTTTTCCTGAGAAAAGAAAATGGCTAATGGGGGGATTTCGATGGATAATATTGTACTGTATGCTGATGTTTTCCGGCCGTACAGTATACTGTGTAATAAACCCCAAAAAATAAAACTTTGCATTTATTCTACATGTTCAGTATCGTTTCATTATGTGTCTTCTACAGTATTCTGTACAGTGGAATACAGTGCCTAACATCTATGGGCAAAATGAATTTTATTTCTAGGTGCCCTAGAACAGAAGTTCCCACGCCAATTGTCCGTGAACTTGACCGAGGCCCTAAGTAGTTCCCACGCCAATTGCGCAAATATAATTTAAAATAATCCGTTCTGTGGGTCTGAGCAGGTTGAAATTCGCCTGGTCCTCATGCAGAAGGACCCTTGCCATAGTGGCAAAATATCAGCCTTCCATGACCCCCGGAACCGGAGATACCAAAAGACAGTTTAAAAGCACATTATCAAAGTGGCTTTTTTTTCTGCCAGGCAAGTCAATGGCAGAAACCTAAAATTTACCATTACCCTGACTCCGTTCAGTTGCCACGAGATGGTCGCAATTTGCCATGCAATCCTGCCGCAACTAGGACTACATGGTGACCGAATCTAAGCCCTCTAGGTTGAACAGAACCGGAGTTGTGGGTTCCAGGTTTCTGCTTATTCTGAATTAGCTGTTTCTAAGCTTTCTCCGCCATTACGCTCAATGATAGGACCCTCCTCGCCGGCGTGACCCTTTCTCGCTGCCATTACTGCTCGGACCCTGTTGGGGTCAAGTGAGGGGGTTCCTAACATCTATAGACAAAATGAATTTTATCTCTAGGTGCCCTAGAACAGAAGTTCCCACGCCAATTGACCTAGTTCCCACACCCAATTGCGCGCTCATTGCTCTTTTTTTACAATGTTTCCGATCTTGCGGCTTTGCGGTCAGGCAGTAAAAAAACAGTGCAGTAAGCATCGACATGTGTTACACTGACAAAGGAGCAAATGGAAACAATGTGAGACAAATGAACATGTTCTTTTATTGGTGGAGTCAGTTCAAAAACATTTATTTACAAACACTGTACAATGTTGAAACATTTAAAGTGCACAGCAATTCAAACCATCAACAGGTGTATAGTTTACTGCTACAGTACAGGGCAACCTTGAAAACCATGCCTGTTTGCGGCCCTCAGGGAGTGGAGTCGTGCATGTCCTGTCTAAAAAAACTCACAATAATACATACTGCAGCCTTTATTAAATTCTTGTGGCAGATTGAAATCGGAGAAACATTTACAAAACATTTGTAAAACATGGAGATACATGAAAAATGGACGTTTATACTGTATGAATATTAATTTATAATATATAAACAGTATATATATATACAGTATATAGAAAATCTACTGTTTGTTTTTGGTGCATGGGGCACAGGGAGTTAAAGTGACTTGCTTTTTATGCACCAAATTGGGGGGTTGTATTTGGGGGTTTATTCATCAAATTATTATGATGAACTGCCTTTTGAAATTACAGTGCTGTTAGCTATTTCAGCCACACACCTCCAGAGTCATTCATTTTCTGCAGTTGCAGTACTTTTGTCATTGTGTTTGTAATCCCTCCCTAGCCAAGCGTCAATCGGCTGAGTCACCCTATCCTACCAACCCCCTCTCTCCACTGGGTCGTTAATCTTCTGCATACTGCCATTGTGTTCTTAATCCGCCCATAGCCGAGCTACAAAGACTCAGTACGCCTGCGTCTAATCACACCATCCCCCTCCCCCAACCCTTAGAGGCCTGTTTTGTTAACGGTAACGCTTTGGAAAATCCCCTCTCGAATTTGAAATGTAAATCTGATGTGCACAGCACTGTGAGAATTGAGAGTAAACTGATATTTCATCACGGAGAAATAAATACAAAGATTAAAATAATCATGAATAATACATACAGTACTGCAGCCTTTATTAAATTCTTCTGGCAGATTTAAATCGGAGAAACATTTACAAAACATTCTTATTCATTGGTGCACTGTAGGGGTGGCTGTCAATGATTATGATTCGCAGGAAAGTGAATAAATATTTATTTTATTTTATCAGGAACCAAAAAAAAACAATATAAAAATAATCAGGAATAATACATAATGCAGTCTTTATTAAGTTATTTTGGCAGCTTGAAATTGGATAACCATTTGGAAAACATTTGTAAAACATGGGGAAACATGAGTAATGCACATTTATAAGAATATTATTTAATACTACAGTATATACAGTACTGTAATGTACTGTATAATATATATACTAAATACTGTACTGTATAGTAATATTATTTTTTCCGTCTTTATCTTTTCCTCATTCTGTCTGCAGTACAGTAGTTCATTGAGAGAGGAGAGGTTTTGTGTACATCATTACTGCTGTTTATATACTGTACATTTGACTGTACAAGCAGATTTGACTGTACACAACACCCCCACCTCCCCCTATTCCACCCTTTTTCCTGAAACGACAAGAAAACCAAAAATTAGTGCAGTTACTGTACTGTACTTTATGTGCGTACTGTACTGTATTATGGCATGGTCTGATGTGTAGAACTACTGTAGGTGGCTGGTGCAGCTTTCTCTGGAAAGAAAAAATGGAGCACTTAGTAGGCAGTTAGTGTAGTACTGTCAAACTAGTCTACTGTATACTGGAACTACTGTATACTCTGACTAGTGTTAAATTCTATGTACTGTACTGTAACCTGATGGCTGGTGCTGCTCTCTCTGTAAAGAAAAAACTAACAACTGTACTGTATACTCTTACTATCTGGAAAGAAAAAATCTGTGCCATACTTACCTGTATCATACTGTACTTAGAATACTACAGCACGGTACTATTTTCCTGATGCTTGCCCATTACGCGCGATGACAATGGGCAACACACTGGTCTATATATTTATTGCAGCGTTCCACGGTGAGTACATCGTTCCAAAAACTCATTCTGCCTTTCAACAACTCGTCCTTTTTGGAGGGTTTCGCCACTTTCCGGATATGGTCCTTCAGCTGATGCCAGACCATTTCGATCGGATTGAATTCTTGCGATCTGTCATTGGAAAGAAAGGACAATTGATTTAAGAGCTAAAAACAGTGGGGAACAAAAATGAGACACGGTCCTTAGTACTTACTCCGCTGGTGTCTTCACCCAGTTGATGCCGCGCTCAAGGATATGCGCCGTTGACGCGGTGTGCTTGGGATCGTTGTCCTGGTAGAAGCGGTGACCATTGGGGAACTCGCGTGTGATGTATTGCACTATGTTGTCTTGGACGAAAGCTTTATTCATGATTCCTATAGCAAGAAAATTGCTAAAAAAAACTGCACAATAGTACAGTACAGTGCATACAGTAAGGCAACACTAGTAAAGTACAGTGCATTAGGCGACATTATATTTGATAAATTTTACCTTCAAATGCAACCAGGTCCACGCCTAGAGATGGCACCCCATACATGCAGCTTCACAGGGTGTTTTGGCCGCGGCTTCAAAGATATGCGGCCTTTTTTGTGGAATGCAAAGCTTGCAAATCTCTCCAGTGACACAGTAGACTCATCAGTGAAGATGCAATCCTGGAAAGTCTCCCCACTGTCGATCCATGCCTGGGCCTGGACCACTCTTGATTTTGTTTGCATCCCGTATCATGGGGTACGCTCTTTAATGACAAGGAATAAAAAATTTTTGCGGCACAGTGCAGTACAGTTTCCTAAACAACACTTTTACCTCCTGTACTGTCCAGTACTAACCTCACACGTCCATATTTCCACACACGTCCATATTTCCATCCAATGCTGCGTCTCATCTTCTTTTTGCTGCTCTCGGATACAGTCAGATTGTGCTTTTCCTGCAGAGTGTTTTTAACCCTTAATGCACTCCTCTCATCATTCTCCTCACTTATTTTGTCCACCAGAAGAGTTGTCTCCCTACAATGTAAAGAAAATATATTGTTTTATTAATATGTTGTAATATACAGTAAATAGAAATACACAAAAAATGTATTCTGCTGTACTATAAATATAAATAGACAAAATATATATACTGTTGTACTATAAATATAAATATACAAAATAAATATACTGTTGTAATATAAATATTAATATACATCCTATACAGTATATACCATTGTAAGATAAATAGAAATATACAAAAAATGTATACTGCTGTACTTTACATATAAATAGACAAACTATGTTGTAATATAAATCAACAGAAATAACAACAGTATTGTATGAACAGTACAGTACGTACAGTTTTCTATATTTTTTTTTTGTAAAGTTTTATAAATATACTTACGCGTTTGTTACCCTTGGTGCCCTTTTGCGGTCTCTGTTTTTTCCGTATGCATGATAGCTCACGGTGGTTAATGGCACAACGAGGTCAGAAGTAGCTAACCAGCGCTAGATAGCAGAAATTCGGTGTCCGGTCGTGTACATGTCCTTCATTCGCATGCTGAGATCCTTTGAAATCTTTTTAACAGGCATTGCTGCGAGTAGAAAGAAATACAAACAGAAGAATGTATATTCGATGTTTAGTCGATGTGTATTCTATGTGCAGTCAATACACAAAATGGATGGTGTATTTATACGGTAATGACTCACATTAGAGTACGCCCACTTTCAACACCTGTACCTGGTCGCCATGCATAAAAGGTTACACACTTTGCATAGCCCACCACTTGATGATCTTTATCTGAATTTGCCCTTGTCCAGATACTGTATTGTGCCACCTGCTTCCATGGAGCAACCCCGTTTCTATGGACGCAGGAACCCACTCGCCTCTGCCGTGCCTGTCAAGCTGAAAAAGCGAAAGGCGGTTGCCGTTTCCACGCCAAGGGCAAAGCGACAGGCTAAGGCCAATAAAGAAAACCTTCCGCTGACCCCAAAGGCTAAGGGTTTTCATAGACGTAAGCCTTATTATGTTAAGAAGATATACGGTGATGTACTCTCGACACAAAACGATTGGCAGCCAACCCATCGAATCCGCAGACCACTTCCTCCCATACGCTTCGACGACTCTGCTGTAGCTGTCCCGGAAATCTTCATCCCGTCTTCTCCACCCCCATCTTCTCCGGTTCCATCCGACGACGCTGCCGCCTCTGAAATCCACGGGTCGCTGTCTCCTTTGCGCTTAGACGACTCTGCTTCTCGCCCGTAAATCCAAAGGTCACTTTCTCCATCCCTCTTCGACGACGCTGCCGCTTCTCCTCTACCGGGTATCCACAGGTCACCTCCTCCACTCTCCATCGATGCCGATGTCCATGGAACCCCCATCTCATCCTCCGTTGCACCCATTCCCCCAGATGTCTAGACGCCATGCACAAGAAGCAGCTCGTTAGACCGGATGCTGAATGGGATAAGTGTGGATCTCCCCGGGAATTCTATTGTGCTAGCAAAGATAGATCTGCTTCTGGAGACAATGCTAAATGTGGAGCAACGGATGCTACAAATGGAACAACGGATGGATCGACAGATGGAGAAGATCGAGGCTGACATAGCGGGCATACATTATTTGCTCGGTGCTAATGCCCCTGTTTCCCTGACGCCGGAGCAGGGGGGTGACATGGATGTGATGAATGAGACCCTTCCATCGCCAAGCACACCCCCTCCACCAGAAGATGTAGTGTACATGTATGCCGTTGAGGAGGACATGACAACCCCGTCAAGACCACGCCAGGAGAAAACACGGCGACCACGACCGGAGGAAAGCTTCCTCCCAGACAACCTACCATCGCCCGTCGCCTCATGCACACCTGTTCCCAAAAGTCCTACACCCGCACCCATCGAAACGGTGCCCGACATCACCCTGTGCGATCTGCCACCGGCGCTCAAGGAGAATTATAGGGTGAAGAGTGCTGGTGTACCCCACAAGTATGCCTTGATCATTTTTAGCACCATGTTCCCTACTCGGTGTACTGCGAGTGGGCCTTCAAAGTGAACTACGATGGGAATCGCGTAAAAAAGGCGCTTCCTGTCAATTTAAGGAAAAAAATTGTGGAAGAAATGCGGCGCTTTTATGCAGTTACAGATCCTGTAATGAAAGCCGTTAGAGACTGCATTAATGGCGTTTTGCACCATGCAAGGAATCGGCCATGGCTGGACAATGTGGAGGACTTTCAGTGAGACCATACTGTTGTGCTGAACTGTATTGTACTGTACATGTTTTGCCCTACAGTACCTGCTGTACTTAAACAAAGGAGATGTTGTTGTGTGTTTTTTTACACAGGACATGCAAAACTCCAGTCCCTGAGGGCCGCAAACAGGCACGGTTTTAAAGGTTGCCCTGAAAACCTGCCCTGTTTGCTGCCTTCTAGGACTGAACTGTGCATGTCTGACTGACAGCGTTGGGCACCATCCCACTGTACTGTACTGTATACAGTACTGTGTTTCTTTAATAAAGGAAATGTTACTTAAAATGCTTCAACATTGTATTTGTAAATAAATATTTTTGAACTGACTGCACCAATAAAAGAACATGTTGATTTGTCTTACTGTACTGTACATTGTTTCCATTTGCTCCTTTGATAGTACTGTATAACAAAATACAGAGTAACAAATGTCGAGGCTTGCTGCACTGTTTTTTTACTGCCTGATCGCACAATTGGCGTGGGAACTAAGGCAATTGGCGTGGGAACTAGGTCAATTGGCGTGGGAACTTCTGTTCTAGGGCACCTAGAGATAAAATTAATTTTGCCCCTAGATGTTAGGAACCCCCTGTAACGATGCGCGGAACACGCCCCCTGCGGCGTGTCCCTTCCTTACCTGTTTACTTCTGATCGCCGCCCTCCAGCTGCGAGTCAACTTCACGCCCCCTTGTGGCGTATTCTCTACCCATGCCTAGTTTCTCTGATGTCTCTCTGTATGGCATGCGCCGTCCTCTAGCTGCGAGTCAAGATTCCCTGTTGATTCTCTGTGTGGCGGGCGCTGCCCTCTTGCCTAGTTTCCCTGATGTCTCCCTGTATGGCGTGCGCCGCCCTCTAGCTGCGAGTCAAGATTCCCTGTTGATTCTCGGTGTGGCGGGCGCTGCCCTCTAGCGGCGAGCCTACCTTCCTATGCATCGCTGCCCCTTAGACTCTTGGATCGCTCGGAGTTCGATCCTTAAGAGGGGGGTACTGTAACGATGCGCGGAACACGCCCCCTGCGGCGTGTCCCTTCCTTACCTGTTTACTTCTGATCGCCGCCCTCTAGCTGCGAGTCAAGATCCTGTGTCTTTAAGGATTGTGAAGCAAGCAACGCCATCTTGCTTTCTGGCAAACCCTGCCCTCTTCCTCCTGACAGGAAGTAAGCCTCTCTTTGACTTTCTCTCTTCTATTAGTCTTTTGCTACCAGCCCTGGTGTGTGCTAAATCCATTGCACGCTGTTCCTGCCTGGACCTCCTTGGGACCTTTTACTCTCCTTTGGATTCCGGAAGACTGGGACAGTTGCTCCTATACTACAGAGGTTAGTTTATCGTCGGGTAGTGTAGGTACCTGCTTAGTAGGGTTCACCTTGACGTGGTAGCAGGCTTATAATTCCTTGGCCAATGGATTAGACTAAGAACCCTTATGTTATATTTAGTTTCGCTGCACCTTGCTGTTTTTGTTACTATGCCTTTAAGAAGTCTGGACGTTCTCCAAGAAGCAATCCTTCTCTGGATGTTACCTTGTGCTCTGAACTCTATGCCCATGTTCCTGTACCTTGTTCCTGGTTTCTGTTTCCAGACTCCCGTGCTGAAGCGTTGGCTTCCCACAACCCCCGCTTTGGTGCCTGAGCGCGCGCACTCCCCCTCTGCTGTCAGAGCATGCGCACACATGCAGCTGGATCACTCGTGTCTCTGAGTAGGCACCGCACCTCTGGACGTGTCGCGCATTCTCATGCGTGCGGCGCGATCACGTGACTACGTGCGCCGATCCCCAGCTGCGCGGCAACTTACTCCCTTCGTATCCCCTGCGGCCTCCCCACCTCGCTAACGGGTCCTTCCCTTTCTCCCTGCGCTTGTGAGGAGAGCACAAGCGTGACACCCCCTCACTTCACCCCAACAGGGTCCAAGCAGTAATGGCGGCGAGAAAGGGTCACGCCGGCGAGGAGGGTCCTATCATTAAGCGTAATGGCGGAGAAAGCTTTGAAACGGCTAAGTCAGAAAGAGCAGAAACCTGGAACCCACAACTCCGGTTCTGTTCAACCTAGAGGGCTCAGATTCGGTCACCATGTAGTCCTAGTTGCGGCAGGATTGCATGGCAAATTGCGACCCTCTCGTGGCAACAGAACGGAGTCAGGGTATTGGTAAAGTTTAGGTTTCTGCCATTGACTTGCCTGGCAGAAAAAAAAGCCACTTTGATAATGTGCTTTTAAACTGTCTTTTGGTATCTCCGGTTCCGGGGGTCGTGGAAGGCTGATATTTTGCCACTATGGCAAGGGTCCTTCCGCATGAGGACCAGGTGAATTTTAACCCGCTCAGACCCACAGAACGGATTATTTTAAATTATATTCGTGCAATTGGCGTGGGAACTACTTAGGGCCTCATTCAAGTTCACGGACAATTGGCGTGGGAACTTCTGTTCTAGGACACCTAGAAACAAAATTCATTTTGCCCCCAGATGTTAGGAACCCCCTCACTTCACCCCAACAGGGTCCGAGCATGTACAGTACTGTACTTTAAAATAAATTAAATATGCAATTTTACTATTACTGCGAGCGCACGCACAGACTGTTTACTGACGTAGGTTGAACCGCGAAGGTATTAGACTTCAAAGACAACAGCTCGCAAACACCCCCATGAGTTTTTACACGGCATTGCAGTATTGCAGACAGCAAGAATAAAATGCTTAAATCACGGGCGCGAAAATAACGCAATACACTCCGTGCGAAAACGATACAAAACCGCACATAACTGGGATAATCTGAAATTCGCGGAGCTAGCCAGGTTAGAATAAAGTGTGTCGCCACTGTACATAAACCGTGGCCCCTTGCAGACACAATTACCAGAACGCCCTCCTGCTGTCTCTCTACGCTCTTCCTACCTACCAATTAGATTGCAAACTCTTCAGAGCAGGGACTCCTTTTTCTAGATGTAACTTTTATGTCTGAAGCATTTCTTCCTATTATGTGTTATATGTATTTATTATTTATATGATTGTCACGTATATTACCGCTGTGAAGCACTATGTACATTAATGGCGCTATATAAATAAAGATCAGAACAGTGGTATGATGCTGCACTACCCAATATATCAAGACAAAATAAATACCGGTGCACCTGGTTCAGGAATCTCTGGGTAGTACTCCAATATCTGATAAGAAGGAAATAACCTGGGCACTGCGGATTTCTGCTTAGAAAATTTATTGTGAGCCAAAAATACTTTTTGGCTCAAAATAAAATTTCTAAGCAGAAATCCGCAGTGCCCAGATTTTTTCCTTCTTATGCTATATAAATAAAGACATACATACATAAAGTATGTGACTACTGAGATCAGAAATAGCAATTCCTCATTCAAAAAGAAGAGAAGTGTCACCAAATTAATAAAGGGGATGGACAATCTATCTTACAGTATGAGGAGAGGCTAGATTTATTTACATGAGAAAAGAGGCGTCTAAGAGGGGATATGATAACTATATACAAATATATTCAGGGACAGTACAAGGTGCTTTCGAATGAACTATTCATCCCAAGGTCAGTACAAATGACTCAGGGGCATCCCTTTAAGTTGGAGGAAAGGAGATTTCACAGCAACAAAGGAAAGGGTTCTTTACAGTAAGGGCAAAAAAGAATGGTGTATATAGCGCTAAAAGGCTGTGAATATATAATAAACAGTGTATATAAACATATAAGGTGATAAAAATGTGTGTGACCTTACACATTGGAGAGCCTGAGACCCACCCCCGGTGACGCACATCCAGTTGCGGAGCTAGGGACAGTGTTTGTAGCAACTCCTGGATGCCACACATCCATCAGATGCCGCGGCCGTGCATCACTCACCATACACCCCTGTCTGTATTAAACAAACGTCCTGTAAGTAGGATTCCGGTTTTACCACCGAATCTGTCATCTGCCTTGTTCATTTTATATTTTTTGTGTATTAAATTAACTCTTGTATTATTTGTCAGCCTTGCTTGTGTTTGTCTAGTATTGTCTTGTCCTGTTTGTCTTATGTGTTTATACTGTAGCATTGTTGCACTATGATTTTTCTCTCTTTTCTCTCTCTTTGCATCACCTGCTTCTTGTAACATCTTGCTGTGGAGCGTGAAGTGCAAGATTGGACATTTCTGGACACTTCTTTACCATTGGACTGAACTTTTTTCCTATATGGGACTCTGTAGGCGCCAGTTTGTATTGTTGTTCTTTTACAGTAAGGGCAGTTAAAATGTGTAATTCATTACCCATGGAGACAGTGATGGCAGATACAATCAATTTGCTCAAAAAAAGGTTGGACATCTTTTTAGATGGGAAAGGTATACAGGGATATACCAAATAAGTAAACATGGGAAGAATGTTGATCCAGGGATTAATCCGATTGCCAATTCTAGGAGTCAGGAAGGAATGTATTTTTCCCCTTAATGGGGATTTTTGATTGCCTTCCTCTGGATCAATAAGTAAGTATAGATATACAGTAGGATAAAGTATCTGTTGTCTAAATTTAGCATAGGTTTAACTTGATGGACGTACGTCTTTTTTCAACCTCATCTACTATGTAACTTTGTAAAAATGTAATAGTTAGCACTGTATAAGTACCCTTGAATGTTAATTTAGACAATGTGCCTGACTATCCTAGTACATACTTGAAAATAAGTATGTGGGACATGATGCGTCACATGAACCGTAGCAGTAACGTTCAGTACAACAGAAACTCACTCAGCTAGGAGGCGGTGGACATGACCTGTGCCAGATAGCTCTTGAGTAGGCAGGTGAGGATTATAGTAAAGGGGACAAGCACTTGTGTACCTATGGCAGGGGGGAACTGCCAACCTGTAGCATAATGAAGGAAGAAAAAGCTTTCCACCCAACCCTACTCGATGAAGATAGGTTTTTGGAAACACAGCAGTCTGGTCAGAAGGTCCAGGGCTGAAAAGTCTGAAAAGAAAGGTTTTTTGTTACAGTATTTATTTTTCTATTCTCGACATCGGCTTGCATAGCAATGATGGATATTATGAGATTCAAACAGCACTGCTGCTTTTTAATTCCACACTAGTCATGTACGTTCTTTCTGAGATGGGTGACATACTGTAGTACTGTGATTTTTATTTGGAGGTGTGGGGATCAAAACATTATGATGACCTGGTGAGAATATGTCTTTGAACTACAGTACAGGTAATCCTTCATACAGCTTGCACCCCTCCCCCCCCCCCACACACACAAGGCTCAAGGATTTCAACTTCTTATCAACGCCTCTGACAAACCATGCCACGCATGCGCAAGTGCGATAAACTAAGCCTTTCTAACTTGCATTTTCTTCAACACAACACTCCCCCCCCACTAGTAATAAGATTAACATGTTGTGTGAGATACAGGCTGAGCTAAGCAAGCCCTTCTAAAACTGCTATTGTACTGTAACAAAACAAGTCAACTTACAGTTCAAAGCTTATCAACAACACAACAACAGAGCCCTCCAACAGAACCATTCACGTAAATGTACTGTTGCGTAATTATCATGAGCTGGGCAGAAGACATGTTGGATAATCCTTAATGCAGGAAAATAGTCTTTTTCTATAGAATTTTATTGCATTATTAACAGAAATGATTGATTAAACAATAAAAATATAATAATTTTTATAAAACATTTTTTGTTTATATATATATTTTTCCCCCAAACTAATGTGAAGTGCAATGCTTTGTTTGTTGAACTGTTCATAAGAATTTCAGGTTTGCAAGAGAGGGTCGGTTTAAAAAATAGATTTTATTTTTTTATGCATAATACAGTACAAAAATACAGTACAGTAGCTCTTGTCTTTCTCTTCGTTATGACATTGTGAGATGGGGGGAGATCAGGGAGTGAGGGGGCTGCAGCTCTGAAAATACAGTATTTCAAAAGATTTTTTTTTTAAAACAATTTTTTGGGGGGGGCAAAAACGAATTTCTATACTGTACAGTAACTACTCAGAGAGGGTGGGAGAGGGGGGGTTGTGTAAGATACAGGCTGGTTTGTACATGAACGCCGTACTATTATTTTACACATCCCCCCCCTTCCTTTTTTCATTGCGTCAGTTCTGAAAATGAAAAGATATAATAAATGCAGACATGGTTAGTTTGAATGCCATACAGTACTTACAGTGCTGTAAAGTACCTGTATCATACCTTCCTGTGCCTGATTTACTGAAATAAATGATAAAACAATAACAATACAGTATTTAAAAAAAAATAAACACACTTTTTTTTGTCAAAAACGAATTTCTATACAGTTACTACTGAGAGAGGGTGGGAGAGGGTGGTTTGTGTAAGATACAGACTGGTTTGTACATGAACACAAATTATAGACTGGTTTGTACATGAACACAAACACTATTATCTTACATATCCCCCCCTTCCTTTTTTTCACTGCGGCAGTTCTGAAAATGAAATGAAACAATAAATGCAGACATGGTTATTTTGAGGGCCATACTTACTTGTATCATACTTACCTGTGCCTTATTACTTTCCCGCGGCCTGGCCATTACGTTGTATAACAATAGGCAACACAGTCACAATATGATCGATATATTTATTACATCTGGTGAGTATGTTGTTCCAGAAATGCAGTATCCCTTTCTCCAATTCATCTTTTTTTGACGGTTTCCACACTTTTCTGATATAATCCTTCAACTCATGCCATACCATTTCGATGGGATTAAAATCTGGTGATCTGGAATACAGTAGGAGGGGAGAAAAAAAAGTTATTTACTTACTGTGAGGAGATATAAACTGTGTAAAACAATGAGAAATGGTTACCCAACTTACTCCGCTGGCGTCTTAACCCAGTTGATACCGCTGGCAAGAATGTGAGCTGTTGACGCTGTGTTTTTCGGATCATTGTCCTGGAAGAACCGGTGACCAGATGGGAAATCATTCCTAATGTATTGGACAACATGTGTAATTATGTGATCTTGGAAAAACGCTTTATTCATGATTCCTGGAAACAAGAAAAGAAAAATGTACAGTAACATTAGGGTGCATAATACTGTACGGTACAGCTGTCCAGTGCATGAGGCAAGGCCACAGGCAAAGCATGTGTATTTTTGCATTATTTTACCCTCAAAGATAATGATGCATCCTGGTCCTTGTCTAGAGATGGCACCCCACACCTGCATCTTCACTGGTGCTTGGGACGCGGCTTCAGAGATAGGCGTCCTTTTTTGTAGAATGCAAAACGGGCAAATCTCTCAAGCGCTACAGTTGTCTCATCAGTAAAGATGACATCCTGGAAAGTCTCGCCACTTTCGATCCATGCCCGTGCCTGGTCCACTCTTTATTTTGTTGGCTTCCCTTATCATAGGATACGCTCTGTAATGACAAGGAATAATGTTAGAGGTACTAAATACTGGAGATACAGTATGATGGTTCCCAGCACTCAAAAAATGAAAACATAAGTCAAAGACATCTACTGTACAGTATAGAAAACTAACAGTAATATATTGAAACAATACAGTATACAGTATGGACAGTATTACATACAGTACAGTTGGCCAACCTTATTGTACAGTAGGCTAGGAGGGAGCCTAACATGAAAATAGAGGGGTAAACAAGAAATCACAAGTCTGGAGAGGGAGGGAGGTGGGGGGTATACAGTACTGTACAGTACTTACTTAACACGCCCATATTTCCATTCCAATTTCTGTCTCATCTGCCTGATGCTGGTCACAGATGCTTTTTTTTGTGAATTGCCTCTAGTGCATTCTTTACCCTTGTGACACACGTCTTATCATTCTGTTCACTTATTTGGCCCACCAGAAGTGTTGTCGCCCTACAGTGTAAAGAAAAACAGAACAATGTGTTACAGTAGGCAAATTAAGCATTCCTCCCTCAAATAAAGCATCCCAATAGACTGCACTGCCACACACTCAGTCACTCCTACTGTACCACCCAATCACTGGAATAAAAGCTGGTGACATACAGTACTGTACTGTTGATGGTTTGTGGGTGTGTGTGTACAGTAAATGCAGGATTATTAGTTACCACAGGCATACAGAACACACAGGCAAACACAGGCATACAGAACAGTACAAGACATTGTTAGAGTTACAGTATGGAGGACAAGAAGTACTACTGTACTGTATTAGTACTGTACTTACTCAGTAGTGACAGTCGGATTTCTTTTGACGTTTTTGGCCTTCCCATGCGCATGATAACTAACAGTGCTTTTTGCTAAAATAAAACCCAAAGCAAGTAACCAGCGTTGGATCTGTAAAATGCGGTACATATCCTTTATTCTCAAGCTGAGATCTTTTGAAATCCTTTTGAATTTGAATGTGTATTGAATGTGCATTGAATACACAAAATGGATGGTGTATTTATACTTTAATTTAATGTGCCCCAACGTCACTCGACAGGATTAGTACACAGTACGCCCACTTTTAACACCTACATCTCGTGTCCATGCCCGCGAAAAATTTCAAATAAAAGGTGAGACAAATTGCATAGACTCTCACACACTGATCTCTATCTGAACTTGCAGATACTGCATTGTGCATTCGTCCTTCTGTTTCCATGGATCGCCCCCGATTCTACGGACGCAGGAACCAGCTTGCTTCTGGCGTGCCGGCCAAGCAAAAGGCGGAAGCTGTTTCCCAACCAAAACCTAAGCAAAAACCAAAGCAGAATAAAGAAAATGTTCCGAAGGCTCCAAAGGTTAAATATGAATTCATTTTGGGAAAAAAAGTGTTTTTAAAAAAATCTTTTGAAATAAATACTGTATTGTTATTGTTTAATCATTTATTTCTGTTAATCAGGCACAGGTAAGTATGATACAGGCACTTTACAGCACTGTAAGTACTGTATGGCACTCAAACTAACCATGTCTGCATTTATTGTTTCTTTTCATTTTCAGAACTGCCGCAATGAAAAAAGGAAGGGGGGGCGGGATGTGTAAGATAATAGTACGGTGTTCATGTACAAACCAGCCTGTATCTTACACAAACCCCCCTCTCCCACCCTCTCTCAGTAGCTACGGTGTAGAAATTCATTTTTGCCCCCCCCAAAATTTGTTTTAAAAAAAATCTTTTGAAATACTGTATTTTCAGAGCTGCAGCCCCCTCTCTCTGCGATCTCCCCCATCTCGCAATGCCATAACGAAGAGAAAGACAAGAGCTACTGTACTGTATTTTTTTTACTGTATTATGCATAAAAAATAAAATCTATTTTTTAAACCGACCCTCTCTTGCAAACCTGAAATTCTTATGAACAGTTCAACAAACAAAGCATTGCACTTCACATTAGTTTGGGGAAAAATATATACAGTATATATAAACAAAAAATGTTTTATAAAAATTATTATATTTTTATTGTTTAATCAATCATTTCTGTTAATAATGCAATAAAATTCTATAGAAAAAGACTATTTTCCTGCATTAAGGATTATCCAACATGTCTTCTGCTCAGCTCATGATAATTACGCAACAGTACATTTACGTGAATGGCTCTGTTGGAGGGCTCTGTTGTTGTGTTGTTGATAAGCTTTGAACTTCAAGTTGACTTGTTTTGTTACAGTACAATAGCAGTTTTAGAAGGGCTTGCTTAGCTCAGCCTGTATCTCACACAACATGTTAATCTTATTACTAGTGGGGGGGGAGTGTTGTGTTGAAGAAAAGGCAAGTTAGAAGGGTTTAGTTTATCGCACTTGCGCATGCGTGGCATGGTTTGTCAGAGGTGTTGATAAGAAGTTGAAATCCTTGAGCCTTGTGTGTGGGGGGGGGGAAGGGGGAGGGGTGCAAGCTGTATGAAGGATTACCTGTACTGTAGTTCAAAGACATATTCTTAACAGGTCATAATAATGTTTTGATCCACACCTCCAAATAAAAATCACAGTACTACAGTATGTCACCCACCTCAGAAAGAACGTACATCACTAGTGTGGAATTAAAAAGCAGCAGTACTGTTTGAATCTCATAATATCCATAATTGCTATGCAAGCCCATGGCGATAACCCCCCAAAATATATATTTGTAAAACTTGAATTAAAAAATAAAATGTATTTTTTGACCGACCCCCTATTGCAGACCTGAAATTCTTATTAACAGTTCAACAATGCATTGCACTTCACATACTGTACTGTAATGCAAGGGCATTTCTCTTACCTGTTATTAAAAAAAAATGTCAAAATGAGACATACAGCACAGTACAGTACACGCATGCGCATACCAGTAAAAGAAAAACAGTAGTACTGTTGCAAAAAGTTGAAAGCATTTAATAATAAATAAGACATACTGTATAGAATAAAAGATATACATTTTCTTTTGGTGTTTATTAGAAAAGTTGTGAAGATGACAGTACTGTACAATGTAAAAAAAGATTTGAAGATTAAAAAAAGCAGCATACTGTACAGCATAAGGTTTTCTACTGCTTAAAGCTCACAATTGTTCTATCAATAAAAATGGCACTGTAACTAAATGTTTGCCTACTTGGCAAACAATGTGCAAGTAGCTTTTAAAAAAAGCAATATTGGAGGTCCATCCAAATCCCTTCTTTTGTCTTTTTCCGCTTGATGTCAAAGTTTCTTTTCTGGGGAAAAACAAACAAATATGCTAGTATTACCGGTATTGCGCATGCGTCAAGTCGTGTCATTGGGAATTAAAGCAGCCGTTCAAGCAATATCCTACATCTGTGTCTGTAGGATGAGAACAAACTTTTGATTGGCTCTGACTCTTCAGCCCCACCTTCTCCCTACATTTTTAAGCTGCAGCGTCACGTACTTCGACGGCCAATCAAATCATTCTTCAAAGTGCACTCAACAGAGAAACATCCCCTCAACTTGCATACAGTATTGTACAGTATTGTCCCTTCAACTCGCATACAGTATTTTATTGATGCACTGTACCGTACGTACAGTATTGTTTAAAATAATTTTGTTTTTACACACGCAAGCTTGCACTGCAGCTTTAAACTTATAGTAATACTGTCATGTACTGTACAGTACAGTATAGTGTAATACAGTGTAGTACATTACTGTACTGTATATTTACCTTCATTATAAACTTTGCCAAACAGGAGGAGACCACTGACCTGGTACACTTGTAGTTGACAGCTGATGAAACTGTAAATCATTTTGGTACTGGTAAATGCAAGCTTGCTGGTACCTGTTCGCGAAATCATGCTCAGGCTGGAAATTTTCCAGGTATTCAGGTGGGGACAGGTACAAAGGATTGCCGTTCACCAGGTTATCACTGACGGTCGGACCGGCCGGTGCTGGTGCTGTTGCCGGCACATTGCTGGATTGGGATTGACGATTCTTATATGGGTTAAAACCGACCTTTCTTCTTTTGAAATTGCCATGATCAAACATTCTGTGAAATTCTGGCATGACACCCCAATACCCGCAAATCTCTCCAGCAGGAGGGGCAATGAGAAAAAAACACTGATCATTACTTAAGGTTTTTCTTATCGCATGCTTCCACCCATGAACGTCTTGTGAAAACTTGTAAAAATCATAGTTCGACATTAAATATTCATATATTTCAGATACAGTCGCCATTTTATCTGCTGCAGCATTTATTGCCGAATATATTAAAAATACATAAATACAGTCAGGTTTTTTTATACGCCTGTGGTGTAGCCATACTGTCCACTCAGCAATTGTGGGAAAGAATGTAAAAAAAAAAAGGCACACATTGAGTATTTAAAGCTTTTTATTAAGAACGCCTAATTTGATAACGTTTTCAAAAAATCAAGGTCAATTCACAAACCACTGTAAGTATGCACCAGTATAGATGTGGGTGCTGTCTGTTTTAAACACCTGCACCCTTACATTGTAGCAAAGTACTGTATACTGTAGCACTGTACCATGCACATTACAATTCAATACAATTCATTAAATGCATTAATTTCTGCCACCTGGCAGATACGCAAAGAATAGCATCCAAATTATAATTCATTAACTTCTGCCACATAGCGGATATGCGAAGAATTGCATCCAAAGAAACAATAAACCATTAAATTAAACAGATCAACCGCGTGTGGCTGCCCGGTGCCGGATTGCGCGATTAGGCATGAATAGTGGTCAAAACGCGGAAATACCAAATGGAATACAGCGGTCAATACGAAAAATGATTCGAGATCCTTTCTCATGGACTGACCCACACTTCTACAGTGTTCTTCCCCTCAATACCCGACTATCACCCTCTATATCCACCTTTTAAGACCCATCTTAAGACACACTTGCTTAAAGAAGCATGAGTAGCAGAGTGGCTAACACCTGATACATAAAGCTTGGCCCCTTGCAGACACACTTACCAGAATGCGCTTCTACTGTCTCTGTACGTCCTTCCTACCTACCAATTTGATTGTAAGCTGTTCGGAGAAAGGACTCCTTTTCCTAAATGTAAATTTTTATGTCTGAAGCACTTATTCCCATGTTCTGTTATTTGTATTATTTGTTATTTATATGATTGTCACGTGTGTTACTACTGTGAAGCGCTATGTATATTTATGGCGCTATGTAAATAAAGACATACTTCCATACATAAAACTGATAATCCTTAATAGGGAAACTTAACTAGAAACTGAGCATCATGTACTGTATAGGCATAGGGATGCTTTGAGAGAAATAAGGTTGAGCACTACTGAAATTTGACACCACTGCTTGGACACTAGCTAAAACGTTTTTTTTTTACATGTTCAGTACAATACAGTAGATATGACATTTTGGTTTGGTTAAGATTCCTGTATTGAGGACTGAAATTTTTCTTTTTTTTATGAGCAATTTATGTGTAAGAACACTTTTCTGCTTTAATATTCCCACCAGAGGTGATAAAGCAAAGAAAGTTTAAAAAAAAAACGCTTGGTGTTGCAATGGATACATAATAATGAAAAATAGGTTTTACAGTAAGCAGAGGAAATGATAGGGCAAATTACTTTTATATGCTGTGATCTTATTTAGTTCTATGGCTATAAAGGGCAAGTTTAACATTTGTAATTTATTGTAAAAAAAATGAATTGCAATTTTGTTAAAAACATTTTTTACGGTTGCTATCCTTATTTTTCCATGGATACTTTAGAAAATATAAATTCCAATCATGGCAGATCGATGCTTTTAACTTGCTTCTATTGTAGAACCAAGAAGAAAACATCTTAGAAAATTAGAATGATTTCAGAGTAATTACCTTGAAAAAGGAAGTGTTTAAGGCAAGTTTTACACCTTTGGCCCAAATTTTTTAAAATGTTGCTATACATGTGTTTAACCTTCATTCATGTAAGAGGTTTCTTTGTATCTGTAAAAACTATATATGATTGTTTTTCAGCACTAGTTGAAGTTGAGTTGTATTTCTTAGATGGATTAAATATCACGTGACCAAGATATTGTATTGTATTGTATTGTATGTCTTTATTTACATAGCGCCATAAATGTACATAGCGCTTCACAGTAGTAATACATATCATATAAATAACAAATAATATAAATAACAGATCATGGGAATAAGTGCTTCAGACATACTGTAAAAGTAACATTAAGGAAGGAGTCCCTGCTCCGAGGAGCTTACAATCTAATTGGTAGGTAGGGAGAACGTACAGAGACAGTAGGAGGGAATACTAGTAAGTGCGATCACGCGCGAAACGTGCGTCAGGTGACCAGAACGTGGTGACGTCACCGCATCTAAGATGGCGCCCCCGCGATTGTAGCTGCTGCTTTGAGACCGGGACACTTCTCCCCTGGCATTCTACCCTCCTTCTCCCCCACATATGATGGCGCAAAGGATGACAATAGCGCCAAGGAGCTAAGTAGTACTATTCATCAGTGTGCGAGACATTTTTGTCTAGGGTAATAGGAGTAGACGGCACTATATGTTTTGCCTCCTTCCCCACACAGCTACCAGTGTGATAGTTTTACTACTATGCAGGATACTTATTCTACTGCCATATAACAGGGGGGTGTAGTCTGGGGTAGTACCCACTTACCGTGAACAGCACTAGCTGTACATGCACTGTACATATTTCCTACATGGAGACACAGTATGACTAATGAGTCAGTGTGCTTTATGCCCCTAAACCAACCAGGTATAAATACTGACTGGGTCTGACTAGTGTTGTTCACCGGTTTCAAGCTTGATTATTATTTATGTGACCACTGCACCATACAAACGGTAGTACACAGAGGCTATAACTGGATACGGTCCTTGAACCGTGCCTCAGGGCGTTTTTTTTTTTGATACAATCAATTTGCTCAAAAAAGTATTGGACATCTTTTTAGATGGGAAAGGTATACAGGATATACCAAATAAGTAACACATGGGAGAATGTTGATCCAGGGATTATCCGATTGCAATTCTGGAGTCAGGAAGGAATGTATTTTTCCCCTTAATGGGGAGGTTTTTGATGCCTTTCCTCTGGATCATAAGTAAGTATGATATACAGTAGATAAAGTAGTATCTGTTGTCTAAATTTAGCAAGGTTTAACTTGATGGACGTACGTCTTTTTTCAACCATCTACTATGAAACTTGTTAAAAATGTAATAGTTAGGCACTGTATAAGTACCCTTGAATGTTAATTTAGACAATGGGCCTGACTACTCCTAGTACATACTTGAAAATAAGTATGTGGGACATGATGCGTACCACATGAACCGTAGCAGTACGTTAGTACAAACCGAAACTCACTCAGCTAGGAGGCGTGTTGGACATGACCTGTGCCAGATAGCTCTTAGTAGGGCAGGTGAGGATTATAGTAAAGGGGACAAGCACTTGTGTACCTAGTGGCAGGGGGAACTGCCAACCTGTAGCATAAGAAGGAAGAAAAAGCTTTCCACCCAACCCTACCATGAAGATAGGTTTTGGAAACACAGCAGTCTGGTCAGAGGGTCCAGGGCTGAAAGTCTGAAAAGAAAGGGTTTTGTTACAGGATTTATTTTTCTATTCTCGACATCGGCTTGCATAGCAATGATGGAATATGAGATTCAAACAGCACTGCCTGCCTTTTTAATTCCACACTGTCTTGTACGTTCTTTCTGAGATGGGGTGACATACTGTAGTACTGTGATTTTTATTTGGAGGTGTGGGATCAAAACATTATTGCACCTGGTGAGAATATGAATATGTCTTTGAACTACAGTACAGTGAATCACTTCACAGCTTGCACCCCTCCCCCCCCCCCCACCACACAAGGCTCAAGGATTTCAACTCTTATCAACGCCTCTGACACAACCATGCCACGCATGCGCAAGTGCGTATAAACTAAGCCTTTCTAACTTGCATTTTCTTCACAACAACACCTCCCCCCCCACTAGTAATAAGATAACAGTTGATGTGAGATACAGGCTGAGCTAACAAGCCCTTCTAAAACTGCTATTGTACCTGTAACAAAACAAGTCAACTTACAGTTCAAAGCTTATCAACACACAACAACAGAGCCCTCCAACAGAACCATCACGTAAATGTACTGTTGCGTAATTTCATGAGCTGGGCAGAAGACATGTTGGATAATCCTTAATGCAGGAACAATAGTCTTTTTCTATAGAATTTTTTATTAGTTATAACAGAAATGATGACATTTAAAAATAAAAATATATAATTTTATAAAACATTTTTTGTTTATATATATTTTTCCCCAAAACTAATGTGAAGTGCAATGCTTTGTTTGTTGAACTGTCTTATAAGAATTTCAGGTTTGCAGAGAGGGTCGTTAAAACAAATAGATTTTATTTTTTTATGCATAATACAGTACAAAAATACAGTACAGTAGATCTTGTCTTTCTTTCGTTATGACATTGTGAGATGGGGGGAGATCGGGAGTGAGGGGGCTGCAGCTCTGAAAAATACAGTATTTCAAAAGATTTTTTTTTTAAAACAATTTTTTGGGGGGGCAAAAACCTTTCTATACTGTACAGTAACTACTCAGAGAGGGTGGGAGAGGGGGGTTGGTAAGATAAGGCTGGTTTTACATGAACGCCGTACATTATTTTACACATCCCCCCCCTTCCTTTTTCATTGCGTTTTTCTGAAAATGAAAAGATATATAAATGCAGACATGGTTAGTTTTGAATGCCATACAGTACTTCAGTGCTGTAAAGTACCTGATTCTACCTCCTGTTGCCTGATTTACTGAAATAATGATAAAACAATAACAATACAGTATTTAAAAAAAATAAACACACTTTTTTTTGTCAAAACGAAATTTCTATACATTTACTACTGAGAGAGGGGGGGAGAAGGGTGGTTTGTGTAAGATACAGACTGGTTTGTACTGAACACACATTATAGACTGGTTGTACATGAACACAAACACTATTATCTTACATATCCCCCCCTTCCTTTTTTTCACTGCGGCAGTTCTGAAAATGAAATGAAAACAATAAATGCAGACATGGTTTATTTTGAGGGCCATACTACTTGTATCATACTACCTGTGCCTTATTACGTTCCCGCGGGCCTGGCCATTACGTGTATAACATAGGCAACACAGTCACAATATGATCGATATATTTATTACATCTGGTGAGTATGTTGTTCAGAAATTGCAGTACCTTCTCCAATTCATCTTTTTTTGACGGTTTCCACACTTTTCTGATATAATCTTCAACTCATGCCATACCATTTCGATGGATTAAAATCTGGTGATCTGGAATACAGTAGGAGGGAGAAAAAAAAAAAGTTATTTACTTACTGTGAGGAGATAAAACTGTGTAAAACAATGAGAAATTGTTACCCAACTTACCGCCTTGGCTGTCTTAACCCAGTTGATATCCGTCGCAAGAATGTGAGCTGTTGACGCTGTGTTTTTCGGATCATTGTCCTGGGGGAGAAACCGGTGACCAGATGGGAAATCATTCCTAATGTATTGGACAACATGTGTAATTATGGACCTTGGAAAAAACGCGTTTATTCATGATTCCTGGAAACAAGAAAAGAAAAAGGTACAGTAACATTAGGGTGCATATACTGTACGGTACAGCTGTCCGTGCACTGAGGCAGGCCCAGGCAAAGCATGTGTATTTTTGCATTATTTTACCCTCAAAGATAATGATGCATCCTGGTCCTTGTCTAGAGATGGGCACCCAACACCTGCATCTTCACTGGTGCTTTGGGACGCGGCTTCAGAGATAGGCGTCCTTTTTTAGAATGCAAAACGGGTCAAATTTCTCAAGCGCTACAGTTGTCTCATCGTAAAGATGACATCCTGGAAAGCTCGCACTTCGATCCCCTGCCCGTGCCTGGTCCACTCTTATTTTGTGTGCTTCCTTATCATAGGATAAGCTCTGTAATGACAGGAAATAAGTTAGAGGTACTAAATACTGGAGATACATATGATGGTTCCCAGCACTCAAAAATGAAAAAACATAAGTCAAAGACATCTACGGTACAGTATAGAAAACTAACAGTAATATATTGAAACAATACAGTATACAGTATGGACATTTATAATACAGTACAGTTGGCCAAACCTTATTGTACAAGGCTAGAGGGAGCCTAACATGAAAATAGAGGGGGTAACAAGAAATCACAAGCTGGAGAGGGAGGGAGGTGGGGGGTATACAGTACTGTACAGTACTTACTTAAACCACGCCCATATTTCCATTCCAATTTGTCTCATCTGCCTGATGCTTGGTACAGATGTTTTTTTGTTGAATTGCCTCTAGTGCATTCTTTACCCTTGTGACACACGTCTTATCATTCTGTTCACTTATTTGGCCCACCAGAAGTGTTTGCGCCTACAGTGTAAAGAAAAACAGAACAATGTGTTACAGTAGGCAAATAAGCATTCCCCCTCAAATAAAGCATCCCAATAGACTGCACTGCCACACACTCAGTCACTCTACTGTACCACCCAATCACTGGAATAAAAGCTGGTGACATACAGTACTGTACTGTTGAGGGTTTGTGGGTGTGTGTGTACAGTAAATGCAGGATTATTAGTTACCACAGGCATACAGAACACACAGGCAAACACAGGCATACAGACAGTACAAACATTGTTAGAGTTACCGTATGGAGGACAAGAAGTACTACTGTACGTTAGTACGTGTACTTACTCAGTTGTGACAGTCGGATTTTTTTTGACGTTTTGGCCTTCCCATGCGCATGATAACTAACAGTGCTTTTTGCTAAAATAAAACCCAAAGCAAGTAACCAGCGTTGGATCTGTAAAATGACGGTGACTTCTTTATCAGTCTGGTACAATCCTTTATTCCAAGCTGATCTTTTGAAATCCTATTTGAATTTGAAGTGTATTGAATGTGCATTGATACACAAAAAATGGAGGGTGTATTTATACTTTAATTTATGTGCCCCAACGTCACTCGACAGGATTAGTACACAAAGTACGCCTTTTATAACACTACATCTCGTGTCCATGCCCGCGAAAATTTCAAATAAAAGGTGAGACAAATTGCATATAGACTCTCACACACTGATCTCTATCTGAACTGCAGATACTGCATTGTGCATTCGTCCTTCTGTTCCATGGATCGCCCCCGATTCTACGGACGCAGGAACCAGCTTGCTTCTGGCGTGCCGCCAAGCAAAAGGCGGAAGCTGTTTCCCAACCAAAACCTAAGCAAAAACCAAAGCAGAATAAAGAAATGTTCCGAAGGCTCCAAAGGTTAAATATGAATTCATTTTGGGAAAAAAAAGGTGTTTTTAAAAAAATCTTTTGAAATAAATACTGTATTTGTTATTGTTTAATCATTTATTTCTGTTAATCAGGCACAGGTAAGTATTGATACAGGCCTTTACAGCCACTGTAAGTACTGTATGGCACTCAAATAACCATGTCTGCATTTATTGTTTCTTTTCATTTCAGAAACTGCCGCAATGAAAAAAGGAAGGGGGGGCGGGATTGTGTAAGATAATAGTACGGTGTCATGTACAAACCAGCCTGTATCTTACACAAACCCCCCTCTCCCACCCTCTCTCAGTAGCTACGGTTGAGAAATTCATTTTGCCCCCCCCAAAATTTGTTTTAAAAAATCTTTTGAAATACTGTATTTTCAGAGCTGCAGCCCCCTCTCTCTGCGATTCTCCCCCATCTCGCAATGCCAACGAAGAGAAGACAACAGATACTGCTACTGTATTTTTTTGTATTATGCATAAAATAAATCTATTTTTTAAAACCGACCCTCTCTTGCAAAACCTGAAATTCTTATGAACAGTTTCAACAAACAAGCATTGCACTTCACATTAGTTTGGGGAAAATATATACAGTATATATAAACAAAAAGTGTTTTATAAAAATTATTATATTTTATTGTTTAATAATCATTTTGTTAATAATGCAATAAAATTCATAGAAAAAAGACTATTTCTGCATTAAGGATTATCAACATGTCTTTCTGTCAGCTCATGATAATTACGCAACAGTAAACATTACGTGAATGGCTCTGTTGGAGGGCTCTGTGTGTGTGTTGTGGATAAGCTCTTGAACTTCAAGTTTGACTTGTTTGTTACAGTACCATAGCAGTTTTAGAAGGGCTGCTTTAGCTCAGCCTGTATCTCACACAACATGTTAATCTTATTACTAGTGGGGGGGGAGGGGAGTGTTGTTGTTGAAGAAAAGGCAAGTAGAAGGGTTTAGTTTATCGCACTTGCGCATGCGTGGCATGGTTTGTCCGAGGTGTTGATAAGAAGTTGAAATCCTTGAGCCTTGTGTGTGGGGGGGGGGAAGGGGGAGGGGTGCAAGCTTGTATGAAGGATTACCTGTACTGTAGTTCAAAGACATATTCTTAACAGGTCATAATAATGTTTTGATCCAACACCTCCAAATAAAAATCACAGACTACAGTATGTCACCCACCTCAGAAGAACGTACATCACTAGTGTGGAATTAAAAAGCAGCAGTACTGTTTGAATCTCATAATATCCATAATGCTAGCAGCCCATGGCGATAACCCCCCAAAATATATATTTGTAAAACGAATTAAAAAATAAAATGTATTTTTTGACCGACCCCCTTTGCAGACCTGAAATTCTTATTACAGTTCAACAATGCATGTGACACTTCACATACTTGTACTGTAATGCAAGGGCATTCTCTCCATGTTTATTAAAAAAAAATGTCAAAATGGGACAATTACAGCACAGTACAGTACCCGCATGCGCATACCAGAAAGAAAAACAGTAGTACTGTGCAAAAAGTTGAAAGCATTTAATAAATAAGACATACTGATAGATAGATATACTTTCTTTTGTGTTTTTATTAGAAAAGTTGTGAGATGACAGTACTGTACAATGTAAAAAAAGATTTGAAGATTAAAAAAAGCAGCATACTGTACAGCATAAGGTTTTCTACTGCTTAAAGCTCCAATTGTTCTCTAATAAAAATGGCACTGTACTAATGTTTGCCTACTTGGCAAACAATGTGCAAGTAGTTTTAAAAAAAAGCAATATTGGGGGTCCATCCAAATCCCTTCTTTTGTCTTTTTCGCGTTGATGTCAAAGTTTCTTTTCTGGGGAAAAACAAACAAATATGCTAGTATTACCGGTATTGCGCATGCGTCAAGTCGTGTCATGGGAATTAAAGCAGCCGTTTCAAGCAAATCCTACATCTGTGTCTGTAGGATGAGAACAAACTTTTGTTGGCCTCTGACTCTTCAGCCCCACCTCTCCCTACATTTTAAGCTGCAGCGTCACGTACTTCGACGGCCAATCAAATCAATTCTTCAAAGTGCACTCAACAGAGAAACATCCCCTCAACTTGCATACAGTATTGTACAGTATTGTCTTCAACTCGCATACAGATTTTATGATGCACTGTACCGTCGTACGTACAGTATTGTAAAATAATTTTGTTTTTACACACGCAACGAGTGCACTGCAGCTTTAAACTATAGTAATACTGTCATGTACTGTACAGACAGTATAGTGTAATACAGTGTAGACATTACTGTACTGTATTTACCTTCATTATAAACTTTGCCAAACAGGAGGAGACCACTGACCTGGTACACTTGTAGTTGACAGCTGAGAAACTGTAAATCATTTTGGAGTTAAATGCAAGCTGCTGGTACTGTTCGCGAAATATGCTCAGGTGGAAATTTTCCAGGGATTCAGGTGGGGACAGGTCAAAGGATTGCCGTTACCAGGTTATCACTGACGGTCGGACCGGCGGGTGTGTGGTGCTGTTGCCGGCACATGCTGGATTGGGATTGACGATTCTTATATGGGTTAAAACCGACCTCTTCTTCTTTTGAAATTGCATGATCAAACATTCTGTGAAATTCTGGCATGACACCCAATACCCGCAAATCTCTCAGCAGGAGGGGCCAATGAGAAAAAAAACATGATCATTACTTAAGGTTTTTCTTATCGCATGCTTCCACCCATGAACGTCTTGTGAAAACTTGTAAAAATCATAGTTCGACATTAATATTCAATATTTCAGATACAGTCGCCATTTTATCTGTGCAGCATTTATTGCGAAATATTAAAAATACATAAATACAGTAGGTTTTTTTATACGCCTGTGGTGTAGCCATACTGTCCACTCAGCAATTGTGGGAAAGAATGTAAAAAAAAAAAGGCACACATGAGTATTTAAAGCTTTTTTATAAGAACGCCTAATTTGATAACGTTTTCAAAAAATCAAGGTCAATTCACAAAACCACTGTAAGATGCACCAGTATAGATGTGGGTGCTGTCTGTTTTAAACACTGACCACCCTTACATTGTAGCAAGTACTGTATACTGTAGCACTGTACCATGCACATTACATTCAATACAATTCATTAAATGATTAATTTCTGCCACCTGGCAGATACGCAAAGAATAGCATCCAAATTATAATTCATTAATCTTGCACAATAGCGGATATGCGAAGAATTGCATCCAAAGAAACAATAAACCATTAAATTAAACAGATCAACCGCGTGTGGCTGCCCGGTGCGGATTGCGCGATTAGGCATTGATATAGTGGTCAAAACGCCGGAAATACCCAATGGAATACAGCGGTCAATACAAAAAATGATTCGAGATTCTTTCTCATGGACTGACCCACACTTCTACAGTGTCTTCCCTCCAATACCCGACTATCACCCTCTATATCCACCTTTTAAGACCCATCTTAAGAACACTTGCTTAAAGAAGCATGAGTAGCAGAGGGGCTAACACTCGATACATAAAGCTTGGCCCCTTGCAGACACACTACCAGAATGCGCTTTACGTTCTCTGTACGTCCTTCCTACCTACCAATTTGAAGTAGCTGTTCGGAGAAAGGATCTCCTTTCCTAAATGTAAATTTGATGTCTGAAGCACTATTCCCATGGTTCTGTTATTTGTATTATTTGTTATTATATGATTGTCACGTGTGTTACTACTGTGAAGCGCTATGTATATTTATGGCGCTATGTAAATAAAGACATACTTCCATACAAAAAACGATAATCCTTAATAGGGAAAACTTAACTAGAAACTGAGCATCATGTACTGTATAGGCATAGGGATGCTTGAGAGAAATAAGGTTGGAGCACTACTGAAATGACACCACTGCTTGGACACTAGCTAAAACGTTTTTTTTTTACATGTTAGTAACATACAGAGATATGACATTTTGGTTTGGTTAAGATTCTGTATGAGGACTGAATTTTTCTTTTTTTATGAGCAATTTATGTGTAAGAACACTTTTCTGCTTTAATATTCCACCAGAGGTGATAAAGCAAAGAAAGTTTAAAAAAAAAACGCTTGGTGTTTGCAATGGATACATAATAATGAAAAATAGGTTTACAGTAAGCAGAGGAAATGATAGGGCAAATTACTTTTATATGCTGTGATCTATTTAGTTCTATGGCTATAAAGGGCAAGTTTAACATTTGTAATTTATGTAAAAAAAATGAATTGCAATTTTGTTAAAAACATTTTTTACGGTTGCTATCCTTATTTTTCCATGGATACTTTAGAAAATATAAATTCCAATCATGGCAGATCGATGCTTTTTAACTTGCTTCTATTGTAGTAGAACCAAGAAGAAAACATCTTAGAAAATTAGAATGATTTTCAGAGTAATTACCTTGAAAAAGGAAGTGTTTAAGGCAAGTTTTACACCTTGGCCCAAATTTTTTAAAATGTTGCTATACATGTGTTTAACCTTCATTCCTGTAAGAGGTTTCTTTGTATCTGTAAAAACTATATATGATGTTTTTCAGCACTAGTTGAAGTTGAGTTGTATTTCTTAGATGGATTAAATTACACGTGACCAAGATATTGTATTGTATTGTATTGTATGTCTTATTTAATAGCGCCATAAATGTACATAGCGCTTCACCAGTAGTAAACATATCATATAAATAACAAATAATATAAATAACAGTCATGGGAATAAGTGCTCAGACATACTGTAAAAGTAACATTAAGGAAGGAGTCCTGCTCCGAGGAGCTTACAATCTAATTGGTAGGTAGGGAGAACGTACAGAGACAGTAGGAGGGAATACTAGTAAGTGCGATCACGCGCGAAACGTGCGAGGTGACCAGAACGTGGTGACGTACAGCATCTAAGATGGCGCCCCGCAGATTTGTAGCTGCTGCTTTGAGACCGGGACATTCTCCCCTGGCATTCTACCCTCCTTCTCCCCCACATAGATGGCGCAAAGGTATGACAATAGCGCCAAGGAGCTAAGTTGACTATCATCAGTGTGCGAGACATTTTTGTCTAGGGTAATAGGAGTAGACGGCAATATGTTTTGCCTCCTTCCCCACACAGATACCAGTGTGATAGTTTTATTACTATGCAGGATACTTATTCTACTGCCATATAACAGGGGGGGTGTAGTCTGGGGTAGTACCCACTTACCGTGACAGCACTACTGTAACAGCACTGTACATATTTCCTAACTGGAGACACAGTATGACTAATGAGTCAGTGTGCTTATGCCCCTAAACCAACCAGGTTAAATAATGACTGGGTCTGATAGGTTGTCCCCGTTT